>CAJHUC010002915.1:0-21949 GCA_905146915.1 Ostreobium quekettii
AGGTGAACACAGCGTCAATACCCGTAGCACCTAGGACCAAGCTGTCATGACTAGAGGCCGCTAATTTCCACGATCGGAGATGGCCAAGCCCAGCAGTAATCGAATACGGTGGTTGTTAGCGCGTTGCAGGGTGGCAAGATGGTGCAATTGCACCATCTTGCCACCTTGTCTAGATTATGGACATCATACATTTCTGATTGCAGATTTATGCGCCCGAATTTCCTAGGTGGAACAAACCAGCGACAGTTCAGGCGTAGGTTACACAAACACCCGGCAACAAAACAAATAATCGGTGGGAATCACAAACAATTGTCGCTGAACATGCTAGGGGCAGAATGAAGGACACGCCAACAGGTGACAGTGACGCATGACAGGTGCATGACGACTATCGCAAAATACGTTGGTCTCTGCCATTCCGCTAACGCCGTTTCCACCGACGCCTTCTCACACCAAGTTAAAATGACCACTTTGGCGCATGACAGCACGCGACATGTCACAGAAACTGTGGGCGAACCGTATGGTCGGAAAAACCTGCGACGTCGCTTCAGTCCCTCTTCCTCATCCCGACCGCCTTGGAAAAAAACTGTTCCCTTTGGAAAGTCACCTTACTTTACGCAGCCCACACTCGCATCCGGGCCCACCAGCACAGCTCACCAGAACGGCCTCCATCCCCATAAAAAGAACCATGCCCCTTCGTACCACCTCACTCTTCAACTGCCCATTCAGATTCGCATTCAAGTGTACTGACACCACCTTGATCTTCTCAACGCACGCAAACTTGCAAGCAACACACACACACGCACGCACATTGCATGTTATGCACGATGCACGTTGCGCACCAACAACCCTCCAGACAAACTACGCAAGCAACACGGCAACTTGTACAGAAGTCACGGCTCGTAGTTCAGTGTGCTCCTGAGCCAGCGCTGCGCCTCCTTGATGTCCATGCCCTTCCGGCCCGCATAGCTCTCCGCCTGCTCCTGCGTGATCTTGCCCACAGCAAAGTACTCGCTGCAGGAGCCCCCAAAGTACAACCCAGAGACGCTGGCCGCAGGCATCATGGCCAGGGACTCCGTCAGGGAAATGCCGGTCTGCGCCTCCACGTCCATCAGGGACCACATTGTCGACTTCTCAGTGTGATCTGGCTGGGAGGGGTACCCCGGAGCCGGGCGAATGCCCTGAGGGGCCAGCAGCACAGAAAAGTGAGCCGCTGTCTGCTAGTTCTATGGAATGGTAAAGTTTATTACAATCCCAGTGCACCCATTAAAGCGAATTGTTGCATCCAAAAATTGGCCAACCAGCGGTGCATTGCATGGGTAGTGCAAGCTGTGGCACCCGTCTGAGCAGCGCTGTCTTCCTCATGATAGTGTTGGGCCGACATGGCGCAACGATAGCACACTGCCGCGAGGGTGCCTCTTGAGACAACTCAAGAGCCGCCAAACTACGAAATACACGGTGGTACCACAAATGCCCCAATGCGAGGACATGCCGTTGGGCAACACCCAAAAAATGATAGAGATTGCAACAGACACCTCCTTAAACAACATCAACCAGCAATTGCACTGTGCGTGAACTGGCAATGAGCTGGCATCAGCACACCCAATATTGGTTCAATCTGGCGAGACAAACTATAAACGTTCAAATTGTGTCACATTATGGTATCACATCGATGAGAACATGGCAATGTTATCAACATGATACAAATTCAAACAAGTATTGTTGCTATCCATTATGATTGTCACAATCATCAGCAATCGTTTATTGATTACTGTGATCATTGTACTCAGTCACAAAGGGCATTGCTTTTGTCATACAGCTGCAATTTTCTGCCGCCACAAATTACATGAATGCCCACAGCCCACACCCACCTTGTACTTCACCCTCAACAACTCGTCCCGACTGAAGTCCTCCTCTGGTGCATATCCCCAATACGTCTTCCGCACCTAAGATGGGCAGAGTCCCTTTCAATATCCCTTTTGAGAATTTGCGACAGAATTTTCATTCAACGGAGACACATGACACAAGCGCCATACTCTGCAATGTTGGGCGCAAGGGTGGTCCCATTGATTTAACCCACTGCACTGAGGACTGTGAGACTCTGTCTACTCTTACGCTGCGCCAGCATCAGCATTTGGCAGTGACGTGTGACAGGACAACCATAATCTGCAATCATGTGCATGAAGGCCTGCTCAGCCATTCTCTTTGTCACGCTTGGTAGGCAGAAATTTCTTCTTGTGGCTGGAGCTCACAACATGTGTGCGTTGTCTGCAACGCAGTCATTGAAGAATGAATAATGAAGGAATAATGAATGTGATTCAAGATGGGCTAGGAGCCAGGCTATGCAGCAAAGTTCTGTTTTTTCGGTTTTCATTTTTGTGGGGTGGGCACTGGCCACCCCGTCTTCAGGCGTGCATGGAATTGAATATATTGTCTGGACACCACACAGCGCACATCCTGCCAGTAGGGCTCCAATTTCTTTTCCTTTTTGGGTCCTTCGTATTTCCTGTACAAAGTGAACTGGACAAGTGCTCTCGAGCAAAAAAGGCTGGTGGAAACTCTTAAATCATCACCATGCAATGCCAAGGGGAGCGTTTGTCACATGCAACAAAGGTTTCTCCCTCTCCTTCCCACCTCCTCGTGCAGCTTCTCTGCGAATGCCTCTGCCAACCTGTCGGCCAGCGCCTCAGCCATGATGTACGAATAGTCATCATTTGCTTCCTTGTGCTTGGCCACCAGCTCCTCCAGGCCAATGCCTGCAGTGTTGACGAACATCCCCAGGTAGTCAGCCACCCCCGAGTCCTTGGGCGCCACAAAGTCGCTGAGGCAGCAGTAGGCCTTCGCGCCATCACGCTCAGCCTGCTGCCGTAGGCCGAAGAACTTGGCAGCAACAGTGGTGCGGCTGTCGTCAGTGTACACTTCAATGTCGTCGCCAACAGAATTGGCAGGGTACAGGCCCACCATGCCGTTCATTTTCACAAGCTGGCGGTCAACAAAATCCTGCGAGGACAGCAGCAATCAACAAGTCGATTACTCAATGACTAAAGCAATGCGCCACAACTTGACTGAACAGCAAAAGCCATCACACCAGCAGCACTGTGATTGCCAGCAATGTTCACGGGCACCATGGAACATGCTGCATGGCAGCAAAGGTGCCTTGTAGCAGGGCTAGAATTGTCGATGACCATAGTCAGGACGATCGTAGACAAGGATCATCCCTGGCTGTGCACATATATTTTCATCATGGCAACAGACCCATGGCTGAGGCTCTGCAGTTGTCCCATTTAGACATGTTGCACTACTGATCCATGTGACATCCAGCAGTTCAGCATGGTTCAAGGACTGAAACTGACCAAAGATACAGTTGCTTGGCAGTGCAGTCAGGAAGCGCTTCGATTGTGGTGGCATATGTTGTATGCATTGGGTTCTGCCATGGCGGGCTTTCCATGGACACTTGAGCCTTGATGCTGACAGGACACTCCAACAAGGTCGCTGGAGCCATGTGTGCCTCACTGCTCCCCAACAGGCATTGCAGGCGCTGGTCATTCACCTTGAGCATCTCTTGGGCCTCATCAAACAACTTCTTGGCTTCCTCTCCAACTGTCTCATCCTTGAAGATCTTTGGATAGCCCCTGTTAGGGTAGCGGCCCCTGAGCTGCCACACCTGAAAGAAGGGGTTCCAGTCAATGTAGTCCAGTACATCCTTCAGCGGGAAGTCCTTCAGGACCTTTGTGCCCAGCAGGGTGGGTTTCACAGGCTGGTTGTCAGGATGGCTCCAGTCCACCTGTACCTTCTGCTTGCGTGCCTCGTCCAGAGTCAGGTACCTTTGTTGCACGCGTTGGGTGCGTACATTCAGTAGGTGTTCCACAATGTGACATTTCGGCAATCATTATTCTTGGTGGTACAGGTATCAGCCAGCATTCCTTAATGGTCTGTCTTAAACAAGGGAAGCAAAAGTACACCCACATCTATCAGATCCAGTTGATCTTCCAGACATTGACAGCAGCTGATGTCACCCACCAGTGCAAGTCTGTGCTCAGATGACTACCACTGCCATGAAAAGGACTTACGGTGAACTCCTTGTCTTGTAAAAGAACAACAGCATGGTGGCTTTCATACCTGCGATCTTCCAGTCCAGAATAGAACTCCTCTCGCAACTCTCCATACTCTTCCCTGACACTTTCAACAAGCTCATCCCTCCTTTGGGCGTCCACCAACGCCTGGACTACAGGAACACTCCTGCTTGCATCAAGGACGTAAATGGTTGGACCTGCACCAGAGGTGTGAACCCCTCTTGACTGGATTTGACTTCAAAGAAGAAGCAGTGCATCTGCACCACGATGGTTGCGGCAGGCAGCTATGGATTCAAAGGGATTGGTTCCCCGGTTGTTGCCATGTTGGGCACACTCGTTTACACAAAATTCCAACAGAATCAAAAGAAAACAAATGATTGGATATCCATTTACGAGCCAGGAGCTGGGACTGCAAGCATATGGGCGAATGTGTTCCTGCTAAATGTGTCCATCTCAGCAATGGACAAGCACGCAGTAGCAATGGTCGCATCTCAAATTCGACACAACGAAACCTCTCTTTTCCTGCACTTGCGTTAGCTTTCCCATGCTTCACATAGGACTGCAGCAAGAACTGCAGTTGGCAAAATGGCCAGTGGCCAAATGCAGGACAAGATCATTGGCATGTTTGCAAACATCTATGGCCTTGCCTTTCTTGATTGAATATTCCTGAGCCAGTAAATTCTCCTTGGTTGCTCATTGGTACAACCATCTGGCACAAAGAAAGAAAACCAATCTGGTTGTTCACAAATGGAAGCCCGCCCCAAGGCAAGGCTCTTCTGTTGCTGCTTCTGCCATCGTTTAAAATTCAAACTCTGCTCATTGCTCACTTTGTTTTATTTCTGATTACGCTCAAAGGAAGTCTATGCAGCCAGAACTTCAACAGGCAGCATCTGACAGAAGGCCTTCAGCAAGGGGTCCCCAACACAGGAAGACTGGGCACCTTGAACAATGGCCACCATCTACCCACCTGTGCTGGTAAAGTTCCAGACAGTATTATTGCTTGGGAGGTTCTGGCAAGTGATAGACATGATATTCCCAGTGTTGGAACTCCACGCACTCTGGTTGACAATAGCCACATGAAAATGGCAAATGTTCTGCTCACCTGAGTACTGTGGAGCAATCTTCACAGCAGTGTGCACTTTGGACGTTGTGGCACCCCCTATCAGCAATGGTGTTGTCATCTTCCGCTCCTCCATTTTCCTTGCCACAGTCACCATCTCATCCAGTGATGGGGTGATCAGGCCGCTTAGGCCGATGACGTCCGCTTTGACCTCCTGAGCCGTGTCCAAAATCTTCTCCCATGGGGTCATTACCCCCAGGTCGATCACCTTGATTGAAATGATCACAAAAAAATTACTGCCTGGTGCCATCATGCACGTGCAGATGCTGTAAGGAGCACCAATTCACAGCTAGCCAGTGTTCTAGCACCTGTTTTTGTACCAATGCATCGAAAATTCACTCTGTATCGATGTTTCATGTCGATGATTCTGGTTCACACAATGGAATCAATGGGGAGCGTAAATCGGTCACCTTGAAGTTGTTGCAGCCCAGAACCACAGCCACTATATTCTTTCCGATGTCATGCACATCACCCTTCACAGTGGCAATAACCATTATGCCTGCATGACTTTCCCCAACGTCCCCAGAGGAAATTTTCTCCATTTCTATGAATGGTATGAGGTGCGCCACTGCCTTCTTCATCACACGGGCTGACTTGATGACCTGTTCAACAATCGCTTGTGAGCCACCATTGACTGCCATATTAAGAAAAATGTAAACACAACACACACACGCATATACACAACAACCACCATTCGTCTGAGCAAGAATATGTGAGACTATTTTGCATACAATAGATGATGGTGCAGAAATAGAAAAGGAACCTTCGCATGGAACACAGTGCACGTACACAAAATACAGGCACAGAAGCAATTCTCAGAAGCGATATAGTGCTCTCTTGAGCACTTGAGATTCAAACTCATTTTGGTGGGACATGCACATTGGAGATGCCATTCATATGGTTATTTGTGATTTGGGGAAGTTATGCCTCTTCCAGAACATCGGCCAGTTTAGAGACACAGAATGTTACACTTCATTGCGTTGTTGTACTGTGCAGTATTTGAACATTCAGGAACAAGCAGACACGGCAGGCAGACTGCCATTCATCAACTTGAATGCTCAACATGCTGATTGCTCCACTACAAAAGTCTGAGACCAGTCAGTGAGATCCTTATGATCATAAGAATACTGGCACTCTGTTGGTACCACCATTCAGTTGGGACAATTGAAGTGCCATTGCACCTTGTCAACTTGCATGAATGTTGCCTGTACTTAACACAATAAAGGAGCACAATCCAAATCACCTGTGGCAGGAACATCAGGCCAGCGCCAAACTTGTCACCCACAACATTCATGCCGTCCATCAGTGGGCCCTCTATGACCCGGATGGGTTTCGGATACAGGCCACACGTCCGTGCTTCTTCTGTGTCTTCCACAACATAGGTGTCGATACCCTTTACCAAAGCATGTTCAATCCTTGCCTGGACTGACAGCTTCCGCCACGAATCACCCGCCTTCCCAGGACCGCCATCCCCAGCGGAAGCCGAGCCCTTCTTCCTAAGGGCAGTCGGCTTGCTCTTGGGGTCCAGAGTGGCGGCATAGACCAGCAACCTCTCTGTGGCATTGGAACACCTGTTCAACAAAACATCTTCCACGTACTCCAGCAGCTCCTTGTCAATCTTTTCATACACATCGGCCTTGACCTGCGCAGCGTTGACGATGCCCATGTCCATACCAGCATTGCAGGCATGATGGAGAAACGCACTATGGAACGCACGGCGCACAGGTTCGTTTCCCCGGAACGAGAAAGCCACGTTGGAAACGCCACCGCTGATTTTGCATCCTGGGCACAACCTCTTGATCTCCCTTGTGGCCCGAATGAAGTCCACTGCATAGTTGTTGTGCTCAGGCAGGCCCGTCCCAACAGTGAGGATGTTGGGGTCGAATATCACATCCTGGGGGTCGAACCCCACCTCCTCCACCAACATCTTGTATGCCCTACAACAGATCCGAACCTTGTCCTCATACGTGGCTGCCTGCCCCTGCTCATCAAAGGCCATCACCACCACGGCTGCGCCATGTCGTTTCACCAACTTCGCCTGCTCCCTGAACTTCTCCTCTCCCTCTTTCAGGGAGATGGAGTTTACGATGCACTTGCCCTGGCTGCACTTGAGACCGGCTTCCACGATGAAAAATTTGGAGGAATCTATCATAAAGGGTACTCTGCAGGTCTCTGGGTCTGAAACCAACAAGTTCACAAACTTGGTCATCGCGGGAACGCCATCAATGAGCCCGTCATCTACATTGACATCCAGCAGGTCGGCTCCCTGCTCCACCTGTTTCAGACCTATGGCCTGGGCCTTCTCATACTCTCCAGCCACGATGGCCTTCTTAAATGCCATGGACCCAGCCACGTTGCACCTCTCGCCAATATTCAGAAATGTCTTACGCATGTTTTGCTCATCGGGCTTGTAGTTCAGAGGCTCCATGCCACTCAGACGCAGAATGGGATCAACAATGTGTTTTTCCTTTCGTGCGTACTTCTCTGCCATGCTCTTGATGGCCGCAATGTGCGGCGGTGTGGTTCCACAGCAGCCCCCCAGTGCATTCACAATGCCCTGCTCACAGAAGGGACGTAGCTCCTCTGCCATCTCCTCTGGCTTCTGGTCATAACCCCCCATGGCATTGGGAAGCCCAGCATTGGGGTAACAGAACACATAACAGTCTGCGCATGCACTGAGATTGGTCACGTATGGTAGCATATCCGCTGCGCCAAGGGCACAGTTCAGACCCACTGCAAAGGGCTTGGCATGGTTGATGCTGCACCAGAAGGCCTCATTTGTCTGACCACTCAGAGTCCGCCCGGACTGGTCCACGATGGTGCCACTTATCATCACTGGCAGCCTCACTCCCTTGTCCTCAAAAAATTTCTCCAGGGCAAAAATGGCAGCCTTGGAGTTCAATGTGTCAAAAATCGTCTCAACAAGAAACAAATCGACACCTCCATCATAGAGACCCTCGATTTGGTCATAGTAGGAATCCACAATCTCGTCATATGTGATGTTCCTGAATGCAGGATTTTCTACAGAAGGAGATACACTGAGAGTCTTGTTGGTTGGACCCAAAGCTCCCGCAACGAATTTTGGACTTCCTGGATGAGTCCTCATGTACTCCTCAGTGCATGACTTGGCCAACTTCGCAGCCGTTCTGTTGATGAAGAGAACTTCCTCCTTTGCATCAAGGCCATAATCCCCCTGGGAAATGGATGTCCCATTGAACGTGTTGGTCTCAATAATGTCCGCCCCCGCCTCCAGGTACCCCTTGTGGATCTCCGCTATCACGTCTGGCCTGGTTATCACCAGAACGTCATTGTTGCCCTGCAGCTCATGTCCATGGTTCTTGTACCGTTCCCCTCGAAAATCCGCCTCTTGCAGTCTGTACCTTTGAATACATGTGCCCATGGCACCGTCGATGTACGCAATTCGCTCTTGGAAGAGTTGGTCTAACAAATCGAATGTGCCAGTCTTGGGAAGCACGTCTTCGCACAGTGAATAGACAGGAAATGATCGCAGTTCCTTGTCCGGTGCCACCGGATCGACATCTTTGGGAATGGGATTCTCTCGAGGTGGGACAGCTGGGCCTGTGGGCTCTTCAAGTTTTTTCACGGCTGTGGGCTTGCTCTTGGGGTCCAGAGTGGCAGCATAGACCAGCAACCTCTCTGTAGCATTTTCACACCTGTTCAACAGAACGTCCTCCACGAACTCCAGCAGCTCCTTGTCAATCTTTTCATACACATCGGCCTTGACCTGCGCAGCGTTGACGATGCCCATGTCCATACCAGCATTGCAGGCATGATGGAGAAACGCACTATGGAACGCACGGCGCACAGGTTCGTTTCCCCGAAACGAGAAAGCCACGTTGGAAACGCCACCGCTGATTTTGCATCCTGGGCACAACCTCTTGATCTCCCTTGTGGCCCGAATGAAGTCCACTGCATAGTTGTTGTGCTCAGGCAGGCCCGTCCCAACAGTGAGGATGTTGGGGTCGAATATCACATCCTGGGGGTCGAACCCCACCTCCTCCACCAACATCTTGTATGCCCTACAACAGATCCGAACCTTGTCCTCATACGTGGCCGCCTGCCCCTGCTCATCAAAGGCCATCACCACCACGGCTGCGCCATGTCGTTTCACCAACTTCGCCTGCTCCCTGAACTTCTCCTCTCCCTCTTTCAGGGAGATGGAGTTTACGATGCACTTGCCCTGGCTGCACTTGAGACCGGCTTCCACGATGAAAAATTTGGAGGAATCTATCATAAAGGGTACTCTGCAGGTCTCTGGGTCTGAAACCAACAAGTTCACAAACTTGGTCATCGCGGGAACGCCATCAATGAGCCCGTCATCTACATTGACATCCAGCAGGTCGGCTCCCTGCTCCACCTGTTTCAGACCTATGGCCTGGGCCTTCTCATACTCTCCAGCCACGATGGCCTTCTTAAATGCCATGGACCCAGCCACGTTGCACCTCTCGCCAATATTCAGAAATGTCTTACGCATGTTTTGCTCATCGGGCTTGTAGTTCAGAGGCTCCATGCCACTCAGACGCAGAATGGGATCAACAATGTGTTTTTCCTTTCGTGCGTACTTCTCTGCCATGCTCTTGATGGCCGCAATGTGCGGCGGTGTGGTTCCACAGCAGCCCCCCAGTGCATTCACAATGCCCTGCTCACAGAAGGGACGTAGCTCCTCTGCCATCTCCTCTGGCTTCTGGTCATAACCCCCCATGGCATTGGGAAGCCCAGCATTGGGGTAACAGAACACATAACAGTCTGCGCATGCACTGAGATTGGTCACGTATGGTAGCATATCCGCTGCGCCAAGGGCACAGTTCAGACCCACTGCAAAGGGCTTGGCATGGTTGATGCTGCACCAGAAGGCCTCATTTGTCTGACCACTCAGAGTCCGCCCGGACTGGTCCACGATGGTGCCACTTATCATCACTGGCAGCCTCACTCCCTTGTCTTCAAAGAATTTCTCCAGGGCAAAAATGGCAGCCTTGGAGTTCAATGTGTCAAAAATCGTCTCAACAAGAAACAAATCGACACCTCCATCATAGAGACCCTCGATTTGGTCATAGTAGGAATCCACAATCTCGTCATATGTGATGTTTCTGTAGGCAGGGTTCTCCACAGAAGGAGATACACTCAGTGTCTTGTTTGTTGGACCAAGAGCACCTGCAACAAACTTCTGACTGCCCGGATGAGTCCTCATGTACTCCTCAGTGCATGACTTGGCCAACTTTGCAGCCGTTCTGTTAATGAAGTGGACCTCCTCCTTTGCGTCAAGCCCATAATCGCCCTGAGAGATGGACGTCCCATTGAATGTGTTGGTCTCGATGATGTCTGCCCCAGACTCCAAGTAGCCTTTGTGGATCTCTGCTATCACATCTGGCCTGGTTATCACCAAAACGTCATTGTTGCCCTGCAGCTCATGTCCATGGTTCTTGTACCGCTCTCCTTGAAAGTCTGCCTCCTGCAGCCGGTACCTCTGAATGCAAGTCCCCATCGCACCATCGATGTATGCAATGCGCTCTTGGAACAGTCGGTCTAACAAATCGAAAGTCTTGGTCTTGGGGACGGCATCCTGATGGGTTAAATATGCAGGAACTGGAGGAAGGTCCCTGCCCGGGGCGAGTGGGTCCAGGCCCCTGGGTATGGGATTCTCCCGAGGAGGTATGGCTGGCCCCGCAGATTCCTTAAGTTTCTTCACTGCCGTGGGTCTGCTTTTGGGATCCAGAGTAGCTGCATACGTGAGAAGCCTGTCTGTGGAGTCCTCGCGTCTGTTCAACAGGACATCCTCCACGTACTCCAGCAGCTCCCTGTCAATCTTTTCATACACATCGGCCTTGACCTGCACAGCGTTGACGATGCCCATGTCCATACCAGCATTGCAGGCATGATGGAGGAACGCACTATGGAACGCACGGCGCACAGGTTCGTTTCCCCGGAACGAGAAAGCCACGTTGGAAACGCCACCGCTGATTTTGCATCCTGGGCACAACCTCTTGATCTCCCTTGTGGCCCGAATGAAGTCCACTGCATAGTTGTTGTGCTCAGGCAGGCCCGTCCCAACAGTGAGGATGTTGGGGTCGAATATCACATCCTGGGGGTCGAACCCCACCTCCTCCACCAACATCTTGTATGCCCTACAACAGATCCGAACCTTGTCCTCATACGTGGCTGCCTGCCCCTGCTCATCAAAGGCCATCACCACCACAGCTGCACCATGTCGTTTCACCAACTTCGCCTGCTCCCTGAACTTCTCCTCTCCCTCTTTCAGGGAGATGGAGTTTACGATGCACTTGCCCTGGCTGCACTTGAGACCGGCTTCCACAATGAAAAATTTGGAGGAATCTATCATAAAGGGTACTCTGCAGGTCTCTGGGTCTGAAACCAACAGGTTCACAAACTTGGTCATCGCGGGAACGCCATCAATGAGCCCGTCATCTACATTGACATCCAGCAAGTCGGCTCCCTGCTCCACCTGTTTCAGACCTATGGCCTGGGCCTTCTCATACTCTCCAGCCACGATGGCCTTCTTAAATGCCATGGACCCAGCCACGTTGCACCTCTCCCCAATATTCAGAAACGTTTTACGCATGTTTTGCTCATCGGGCTTGTAGTTCAGAGGCTCCATGCCACTCAGACGCAGAATGGGATCAACAATGTGTTTTTCCCTGCGTGCGTACTTCTCTGCCATGCTCTTGATGGCCGCAATGTGCGGTGGTGTGGTTCCGCAGCAGCCCCCCAGTGCATTCACAATGCCCTGCTCACAGAAGGGACGTAGCTCCTCTGCCATCTCCTCTGGCTTCTGGTCATAACCCCCCATGGCATTGGGAAGCCCAGCATTGGGGTAACAGAACACATAACAGTCTGCGCATGCACTGAGATTGGTCACGTATGGTAGCATATCCGCTGCGCCAAGGGCACAGTTCAGACCCACTGCAAAGGGCTTGGCATGGTTGATGCTGCACCAGAAGGCCTCATTTGTCTGACCACTCAGAGTCCGCCCGGACTGGTCCACGATGGTGCCGCTTATCATCACTGGCAGCCTCACTCCCTTGTCTTCAAAGAATTTCTCCAGGGCAAAAATGGCAGCCTTGGAGTTCAATGTGTCAAAAATCGTCTCAACAAGAAACAAGTCAACTCCCCCGTCGTACAGCCCTTCAATTTGGTCGTAATATGAGTCCACGACCTCGTCGTATGTGATGTTTCTGTAGGCAGGATTCTCTACAGAAGGAGATACGCTCAATGTCTTGTTCGTGGGGCCCAATGCCCCAGCAACGAATTTCTCACTTCCAGGATGGGCCTTCATGTACTCCTCGCTGCACGACTTGGCCAGCTTCGCGGCCGTTTTGTTGATGAAGAGAACTTCCTCCTTTGTGTCCAGGCCATAATCCCCTTGAGAAATGGACGTCCCATTGAACGTGTTGGTCTCGATAATGTCCGCCCCCGCCTCCAGGTACCCCTTGTGGATCTCCGCTATCACATCTGGCCTGGTTATCACAAGAACGTCATTGTTGCCCTGCAGCTCATGTCCATGGTTCTTGTACCGTTCCCCTCGAAAATCCGCCTCCTGCAGCCGGTACCTCTGAATGCAGGTGCCCATTGCGCCATCTATGTACGCGATCCTGTCCTGGAACAGGCGTTCCAAGCGAGCAAAGGCGGGCGAGACCCGCAACGTCTCCCTGAATGACTTGTACTCTGGCACGGGGGCGGGCTCCGCCTCTGGCGCCAGTTGGTTGGCGCCTGCCATGGTGTGTGCTGGGGAGTGCAGGAACCGCCAGGACGGAGTGTATTCTAAGTACTGAAAAGCGATGACGAAAGCATTTTTGGGCAATTAGGGCTGATTATGTGTGGAGAGCAACAGGCGCACGTGTTCCTCCCCGCAACGCAGACCGCGACACAGCAACGATTGCCCAACAGCATCAGGTTAATGACCGCTTCTATTTCGCGCACTTTCATACTGGGTTGTGCACCGAAGACAATGCCATGGGGAGACCCATTGCACATTTGGCATTGGCTCAAGTCCGACTTGAGCCAACGCAGTGGTCACTTACTTGAACATTGAGGCAATCGTAATTGGCCGAAAGTGCCGCCCTGCCAGAAACCAATGTGTTCTAGCCATGGGCGAGCGTCGTATCACTGAGCACCCGCCTACTCTTGGCAGTAATTCCATGGACTAGTGAAGGTCAAAAAGGCACGACAACCAAACCTTTCTGCATAAAGACGATGATGTGCACAAAGCACGAAGCAATGTATGTTCAATCCACTGGGTGCATGTTTCACGCGCTATCATGTTGTAAGCTTGGAGCAACGATTGTGACATTTGCGTTGCGCATACCGTCTATTGTACTGCCACGTTTTCGACACATTTGTTCTGTTCCTAGTAGAAACACAGTAGCATGTATCGTGCTGACCGTTCGCGCTCGGCACACACTCGGTCGCTGCCAGGCAGGGGAAGCGAGGTGATAACCAGATGCACTATAGGATGAACATACCAACTGAATAACAGTGATTGCAGGAATGTTCATGTCCCGTCTCCATGGTCCCCACATACATTTCGCCCCCAACATACCATGTTCACCGTAACCATTTTTCACCATAGATCACCATATCCCACATAATCACTTGTCCATTGTTTTCCCGCCCTTACACATGAATTTCTGCCATTGAGACATGTCCAATTTCGCCAAAAAGCACCCCCACAGGACTGCATTAAACAAGTCTCCACCAAGCTTTTGTCCATTTATCCACATAGCGATACGGGACAATGTGCACCAGTGCAGGTTGCCATGGGCAAGCCGATTTTAAGTTGTGTTCGCTGATCCATATCGGCGGGGCAGGATCAGAAGAGAGGTGGCGGACGATGCACAAACTAGTTTATTGTTGGCTCAAGGATTCGAGATTCATGAATGTCATATCTTTGCACCGTCAGTTGATCAATTGTTCTGGATATTGACCCAAGGACATAAGCTTTAGGATCCTTAGGGAAAGTCTTCGAATAGTTTGGAATGGTTGCAAGGAGCCGCAAAGCCACTGAAAGACACTTCAAGGACCAATTCGGGTCGTAGTTTGTGTTGTGCTGATGAGTTCCTTGTAACGCAACCTGATGGGAATGCAATCGACCTCGTGGTTCACAACCTTGTAAAGTGTAGACGGAAGAGCAAATTTGGTCGGATCCCTCTCGTGAAATGGATGCACACGGTACATCAAGTGTACCACGTGTGATGATCCATCCTTGTCTGGAGCATGTGTACTTTGGACTTGCGAGTATGGGTGTCCACCAACGCCAAAACCCGCCCAATCCATGAGTCGGTGATCAAAAGAGTCCAATCACGCCTTAGTTCATAATGTGCGCCCGATCGCCAATTGCTTGAACCATCAAACTCCCCCGTGCACACAAGAAGCCCCTACGAGCAAAAATGAAAAAAATGCAGAGCCATCTCCACAAACCCAAATTCCTAGAAAAAAACGTTTAGAAAACAAGCGAATGTCCAGAAGGCTCGAGCGCTTGACCGACTGCTGCGAACGAAATACCAGATTCCTGAGAGAGCACATCATGCACCAATGTCCCAGGCGCCCGCTTGGGGCACAAACATCTCACCCTGCGCCGCTTTCGCTTTTTTCGCCCCCGCATTTTTTACACCGCCCTCATGACCCCGTACACCAGCTTGCCCATCGGGAAGGCCACATCCTTCCGCCACACCGCCTCCAGGCCTGCCTCGCGCATGGCCTGCCCCGGGAAGGGCCTTGTATTGTCGCAGCCGCAGGCGAGGAACCCGTTCAAGGGGTTCGTGAGGTGCGCCAACGCGCGACCGAGGGACGACCCGCCCTCCGCCGCCGGCACGTAGCAGTGCTCGAAGCTCGCAAACGTGCCGCCCGGCCGCAGCACGCGCGCGACCTCCTTCAGAAAGCCCGGCGGGTCCGCCACGGTGCAGAGGATCAGCGTGGACACCACCACGTCGAAAGTCCCGTCGGGGAAGGGCAGCGATTGGCCATCCCCTTGCGTGTGGTCCAGGGTCATGCCGCGCCTGGCCGCCTTGGCCGCGGCGTGGCGCGAGGGCGCGGCGTCCATCGTCACGGTGGCGATCGACGTCACGCCCGCGGGGTAGTGCGGCACGTTCAGGCCCGAGCCCATGCCCACTTCTAGGATCCTGTCGGTGGGCGTCAGGTCGCGGAGAATCTCGGACCGGATCGACCTGAACTTGTCGCTCTCAAGGAAGTCAGCCACGGGCTCGAAGCACGTCTGCTCCCACCACGCCGGCGGCCAGAGGGGCATCTTGACCTGGTCCGTTGAAACCCAGGGGGCTCTGTTTGTTTTGTAGCCAGCGGTTGCCGCTCCGGAGTTTGCAGGGCTTCTTCAGGTGGGGAGAGGCTCGCCCCTTCAGAACAGCTGGCGCTGACCAAGGTGCCGAAGTACACGCACTCCTACCACTACTAAAATGTATGCCACGCAGATATCAGCTGCACGCTTCCCAATCTCCCTGCGTCAGTTATGTAATCCTGGATGGAAGGTTGGCTCCTGTTGGGCAGCGGGGCGTCGGCGACCCCTGCCTGGGTAACGGGAGGCGTGCACATGCAGGGACGAATCTGACACGAAGCTATCGCCTGGGCATACAACCTGGGTTATGTGATGGGCATCCCTGCACAATGCGAGTTTGGGGCTTTTGCCAACCGTCCTTGTGGCCGAACGTTCGAAAAGCTAGCAACCTCACGTTGATTCCATGCAATCAGGTGGGGGGCTTTCAATCCAGGCTTCTCAGCAGCGCACCATTTACTTCACCCTTGAAAACTGGCCCCCAACATCTACCCACGCTCAATACCCAACACCCTCAAAGCCTGGCCCTCCCTATCTGATCAACCTCTATTCCCGCAGACCACGCCTATCGTAGACAATGTCTTCCCCTTCAGGCTGTCATGTTTATCACCTTGTTGACATCCCCTAAGGAGCTTTGTTTGTGCAGTGGCGACCTAAACGCAGCACAGCGATTGGAAAGCTGACACAACGTTTAGATCACAAAATCGGTCCGTTGACAGAGTAAACGTTTGGTTTCAAAGATGTGCCATGCGCTTTTGTGCGTATGCGGTACATATTCAGATATAAAATGGACCAGTTTTTGCAAAGCGAGACACAGTCTCCAGGTCCAAACCTGGGAGGAGGATACGTGCTCCACACAGACTTGCGATTCCCAGAATTTCTATGGCACGACCATATTTGGTACGGTTTGGCCATACAGGGAACACGTGCTGCTGTACAGCAGGCTGTTTGACCCTGTTTTTCTGTGTATGGATAAGGCGTACATGGCACTGACACAATAGTTGCATTGGCCGAGTTCTAGTGGAGATTGATACGGTGATGTGCACTGCTCCGTATCAAGTATGGGCGACTTCCGTACCGGGTACGAGTGAATTATGTACCATGCACTGGTGAATTCCGTACCTGATACGGTTTATTTTCGTGCCATATGACTCACATTGAGTACGTCAGCACCGCTAAACATAGTCACAACTTGTAGCTACACTTGAAAATTGTATCAATTCATTTTGTGAGCATGGTCGGCTATATTGAACCCACCATGCCCATCAAAGACTCATTCGGCACGTTTTCTATTTCCTCTGTTGAAATTTGCGAATGAATGCGGATGTTTGAGAGATCCCATTGCAGGTGGGACGCAAATTGCATCACGAAATATTTGCTTTCCTTTAATTAATTCGAAAATAGATCACTGATTTTCATTGTATTAAATGTCCCCAGATTGTTTTCCTCGCACGTGCGAGCCCACACTGTGCATGCATGGGGATATAGCATTGCAAACAGCACCCATCCAAGGTGCCAGAAATGATCATTTCAGCCACGCCGCCATGAAGACAAATTCCGGAAGATGTGGCACAGCTTTTGCGCCATCACCTACGTTGATATCGGGCCAAGTTTAAACAAGAAATTTCTTGTGCAATACGTGCTGCAGTGACCTTGTGTTGAAGCAAGCTGATCGCGCTGCGGCAATGGAAGATTTCAGATGATGATTCCTATCTCACTCTTCTGTCTCTTTGTTGTGGATCTGATGATGAATCTTTCGCTTAAGTATTTTGCGCCATTTCAGCGACTTGGACAATCTACACTGAACTCATGCATGATGCCGACACCTCTGATGTGCAAGCTACATGGCTGCCTGGGATTAACTTGGCTCGATGACGCAAGACACAACAACCATCGTTACTTCCTACGTAACATGAACAAAATATCACTCCAAATGCGCGCGTGCCACGCTGGCTTTCCTATTACATCTGCGAGATTGGCTGCATGGTTTGCTCGCATTTAGAGTAATTGCAATACGCAACGGCTGTAACCAGGACTCCTGGTCCAGGAGTGCCGACGCGTTGAGTGGGAATGACAATTTTCAAAGATCTGGAGCTACACAAAATGGTGGAAGTGGACAGAAAGGGGCGAGGGCTGGGGGGTGAGGGAGTTGGGGGTGGGTGAGGGCACTGGCTACGCAACTTTTTGGCCCTTCCTTGTTCAGCCGCTACACAGAACGCGACGGTCCTGTGTAGTAATAACGAGTAAAAACGTGTTGAGTGGCACAGTGACGGCAAAATTTTGGACTCATTGAAAGTGCCCCAGTGGCTTGTGCATCTGTGCTTCACGTTCATGTATTTGCGGGCACCATTAACGGGCTAAGCACCCACCGCTCAGACAGGCGTTGGCCACTCTCACTCGCATTGCATGCACCCCAACGCAAACAAATATTGGCACATTCGGGCCGCTTCCCAGTCTACACGCAAAGACCGCTTGTTGATCACGAATCGGCCCTCCTAAACTGCACACTTCACCGCCCACGGCTGACCGCTCCCACCCAGTGCTGGTGCTTGGGGGCGAGCGTGGACTTGACCAAAGGAAACGCCTTCGCCCCGCTCCCAATGCCTACCATCTTGGTGTCCTACTCCAGGTGTAGGGCAGCAGAAGGCACAGGACCTGTGGCCTCCGGCCGTGATGCCGAGGAGTGAATTCCTAGAAAGTGATGCCAAGACTTCCAATTGCCGAAACATTGAACAGAATTACGGTGCCCTGACACAGTTGTGACGCGTCTTGGGTACTGATGGGATGCACGCTCGTCATCGTCTGGGCGCTGAAGGTGTGGGAACGTCCCGGGACACCCCCGCACAAAAGGGGGGCCTCCACTGCGCCATGGTGATGTCATGAGGTGCGCAGGGGTGCGCGACCTGCGGCCATGGACCTGCTACACACCCTGGGCGTCTCTGCCCACAGCGCCGAGAAGCTCGAGGAGCGGCTCCTGCAGGAGGTGTGGCCCTCCCCAGGCCTGAAACAAGCCAAGCACGAAAATCGCGCGTGAACGCGACGCTGTCTCAGAGGGGGGGTTCAGCCGCTCAGGAGCCGATGCTGTTGGGCGAGAAACCACGGAGAATGGCAAACGAGTTGCGCGTTCACGCGCAGCACGTTCTAAGAGTGGGATGCTTGGCGTTGGCCTGTTCCTGAAGCAACTCCTCCAGGGCACACAGTTTTGCGTTGCCTCCCCCGATGGTTCGCAAATGCCTGTCAAAAGGGTGTTTGTGGGACGTTGGAAGGCCATGCACTTCATGATTCCCAAGTTCTGGCAACGAGGTTGTTGGGCCAGTAAATTGCTTGTGTTTTGACTTGCCGCTGTAGTCACCGCATTTAGATCAAGTGAGAAGGTGATTGCATAGGCAACTAGGCGTGTTTCTGCTCTGCGCGTCGCCAGATGTGGCAGTTTGTGAGCACAAAGCAGTTCCCTTGATGGTGCAACAATACTGCTCATAGGCACAACATCGACTTGCAGAAGAAGATGAACACAGGCCAGAAGGTATGCACCTGACTTCTTGTTGATGGAGATAAATGATGTGCACCATTAATCCAGGCAGAAATGCATAAATCTGAACATCTGTCAGCAAACTTGCATTGCGTCATTTTTAGAGCCACAAAAGTTCCCTTGTGAAAGTGATTTATGGGGAGTGGGTGCAATATAAGTAACTAGGAAATGTGGAGTGTCAGTTGTCTCGGTCTGTACCTTGTTTTGTTTTAAGAATTTGATTTGTGTGACTTTGTGCATGTGCCAATATTGGGGCACACAACGGTCAACACAGATGCTTGACAGTTCTGAAACCCTGTAAGCTGAACAACAACATCAGTCCACAAGGTTTTTTCTGCATGCACCACAGGTCAGCCTTTTGGTTGTTGTGTATGTTGTTGCCAGGTCTGCTTTTAACACTCTACAAAATGTCGATTTAGATGCTCGTGCCAAATGTTGCCAGAGCAATTTCTTTGCCTGCACCAAAATTGTCATGAAAATCATAACAGAGAATTGAAGCGGCAGATATGTGTGATGGGGAGGTGACAAGGGGAAGGATGACGAATCAGCACTACAACAGCATCTTTGTGCTGTGGAATTGGAGATAGAAGGAGTGGAGGCCGCCCTCCTTGCAGAAGAGCCTGACGATGAGGAAGGTTTGGATCACAAGGTACCGTGATATCACCCTTTTTCAGGCAATATGCTACTCTTGTGTTGCTTTAGTGATGCAGATTGTAGCTCAAACGCCCGGTGTGCTTCACCAATTGTGAGCCCCTTAGCTCTTGCTGCCTCAGAGACTGCCATGTGTCTCTCGTGCACAGGCACATTAAATGCAGCAAGCACAGTATTTGACAGGTACTGGAGGCCTTGGAAATTGTAGACTGTGTGTGTTCACAGACTGCGATGGCAACATCCACAGAGACATATAAACTTTGCAGTTGGGAAGAAAGCTTGCCAAACCTGCTGAGGATGGGTATTACCCATTGCCTGTCATATTTGTTGTTTGTTGAAGCCTCTTCAAGGTGGAAGGGCAGGTGTTTGTCACATTTTGATGCAAGGAATTTAAGGCGTGACCATATCGCCTTGACTGGAGAGCTTGCCATGTTCAGGAGAGCAGCACCTCAGGCAGTGCTTCTGAAGGGACACGTCGAAGGTGGGGCACTTCCTGGTCTGTTGCCCATTGTTGCCCTCTGTCTTTCTGCACGTCTTTGCTGCCAGGGGGAGGTGGCAAACAACAAGTTTACAATAGCCAGCTCCTGGCAAACACTGCCCCTGCGGCTTGCAAGGCGCAGATGGACATGATTCTGCAACAGTATGGTTTCAAGGCCTTTGGTCGTGTCCCTTGGTCTGACATTTTGCTTGGAAGGGGCGTGGGGAAGGGGGAGTGCTGCTGGGTCAATTACCAGCAAGGATCTTGTGCTCCTTTGTTCCCAACCTGATGCATTCTTCCCCCTTTTTGCGCTCGTGATATCCTTTTGGTGCCCTTTTTGGATAGTGCGGGTGGAGTTCTCTTGCAGTGTGAGTGTCAGGCGCATTGGCTGGGCAATCATGCCAGCCAGCTTGTTAACAGCTTTGTGCGCCTGTGTCCTTTCGAAGAGACCTTCAGAAGGCTACCCTTGCTGAACGCCTTGCTGGCTTAAAAAGAAAGCAACAGGAGCTCAAGGTGAAACCCTAACTTTCCTGCCTGTTATTTGGGACGTTTGTTTGTGTCATTTTTGTCTCCTTTATTCTGTGTTTGTTTGCTGTTGAGGGCTCAGGTACCATCCTGTTCTTGAGAAGAGAGGCAGGTAATCCACGTAGCAACAAGAAAAGAACCCCAAATACCTGGTTGCATTAAGATGAAGAGGAAGATTCCGTACAATTGGAGAAGATGAGCAGAATCATGCTTTCTCTTCGATTAGCAGGGGTTAGCACAATGTCGTGTCACTGTCGCATTTGTTGGTCAAAACGTGTGTCTGTTGCATTCTTTTGTGCTCGTTTGATTATAGGCATAAGATTGCACTCCTCCACTGGACTGCTGGTTGGACACTTGTATTAAGTGACTCTGTGGTCTTTTTGGGTAGCTATCTGGGTTCTGACAAGGTATTCTTGAGCAGGGTCTGCAACACCGAGGTGCTGAATCTGCACATGCAATGCTGGTGAGACATTAAATTGCCCTTGGCTGGGTTCGATGTTGTGCCCTGCCTGTTGGTGGAGGTGCTTGATGTGCTCTGTTGTTTTTGGCTGTTTGGGCCACTTTTGTGACGTCGTCATATATTGTTGGAGCCTGTTGTGGCCTCATTTCATTGTTCAGTGGCAATGTGTGATGTGGCCACATTGTTTCACCACGTGTTGCGCAGTACACTCGCACGTGCTCTCTGCTGCACCTCACACTTGGTTGCGATGTTTGTTGTTTCAAAGGTTATGGAGCTGTAGCATTGGGCAGTCCCATTCCTGACCAAAATGAGTCCAGCCTGTTTGGGCACAACTGGAAGTAGGCTTCACAGAATACATGAGTGAATTCAGCCATGCACACAACTTGGCAAAAAAAGTTTTTGTATCAAACGTGGAAACCAACAGTTACTGAACAACAACACCGAACATCGCCACAGAAAAGGGCAAGCGATATGCAGTGAAATGGATCTCCTCAGGAGCAGGGATGTATGGGGATTTTCATGCATAAAATAGATAGTGATGCAGATGTCTGGCCCTAGAATCATTGGAAGTCGCCATGACTTTCATTGATTGCATTCGCCTGTGCAGGGCAAGCGACACCTTTGCACGTTGAAGACAATAGAACTTTCCATACCATGGTATTTGCCTCACTCACAAAGTGCGTTGCTCTGCTTGTGCTTTGTGAGGCTGATTTGAGCTGCAGCAGTTGAGTTGTCTCTCATATCTGTGAGCTGACCTGCTGACCAGGGGGACGGATCTGGGGCCAGCTTTGTGGAAAC
>CAJHUC010002916.1:0-13886 GCA_905146915.1 Ostreobium quekettii
CAATTGTAGAAGGGAACAAAAGAAAACAGTGAGAGCAGAGAGAGCACAAGCATGCCGCTATATCTGCACATGTCACTGCAAGCCCCACCTCTGCTGCCTTCAGTGCATCATCCAGTTGCGCTGCCAGAGCCTGCTTCACCTTCTTGGGCAGCACTTGTGAGTGGTTGGGTGCCAGCGGTCGGAATATGGACATCAATGGGTGCGACTGGGAGGAAGAGCCAAAGGCGGGTGGCATGCGGGGCAGCCTGTATAGCCTCAGCAGCAAATCTACACCCCCGTTCTCCACCAGCCGACGACTACTGTCCTGGTTTGACAGTAGTGACTCAAGCATCTTGGCTGCATGGCTAATGTATTCAGGTAGGCACAGGTCGGAATTCTGCTCCTTTCCCCGCTCAAGCACCTCGCTAGGAATGGGAACTCTCCGCCGCACAGGGCTGCTGCTGATGCTGGCACCCCCAAGCGAACCTGAAGCCATGTACAAGGCACAAACATTCAGGATGTACCCAGATTGTCGACTCCCAACTGAAGCAATAAACAATCCTATTGGTTGGTCCAATACTCAGTATCTTGGCACAAACATATGGCAGATGTCCCACCACAACCTAGCTTCCTTGAACTGGAACAGCTGTTTCCCTGCATACGTGCTTGCTTGGGCATTTGTCCTTTGTTTCAAAACAATTGGCTCGATCTTGCACTGAATCAAAACTGTGACACTCCCATTATTAGCCTTGGAACTCGTAGCTTCAGTTACTAGTCCCCCCAATGTGAGATTGCAGCCTTATGAGCCTGAAGGGACATCAGCCACATCATAGTAATAAAGAAGTGGAATACAATGTCGTGTGGGATTGCTTGTGTGGCATCCCACAAGCACTCCCAATACAAGCAAAAGGTTCCTGCTGCTATCTCTCTATGGACAACTACAAGATAAGCCCTTGATGCAGCAGTATGTGCAAACTAAACCTGCTCTGCTGCTCCACTTGATTTGCTTGCAAGTCTTCACCCAGAGCTCAGAACATCAGTCCTATTGACTCAAGCCCACGCCACAAAAGAGGCTTGCGCACTCACCTTGCCCTCTGGACGCCCCAACTGCAGTGCTGTCACAGGGCTCCTCAGACGTTCCCATGTCCACGTCCCCAGCAGCCACCTCCCCAGACTCCATGCTCGGGCGGCTGTCGGTGTCCATGGCTTCCTGCTCCTTCGCTTCTGCCTCCCTCACAGCGGCTTCCTCCTGCGCCAGCAACTCCGAATCGCCCCCCAGTATGCACAGCGCCCGGAAGATCGCAACAACCACATCAATCACTTCTTCCTTCAATGAGGGCACATGGCGCAGCAGCTCGTCCACCCCTGCCCCCAGTATGTTGGCTGTGTCCCCCGACAGGGCCCGCAGGTAGTATCGGGAGGTGAACACTGTGACCAGGCAGTCCAGCGCATGGGTGTCCCGCACACGGCCCAACCCCACGTTGTTGAGGCACAGTGCCACCAGGGTGTTGGGCACACAGTACACAGCTTCACTGGAGGGGATGACTCCAGCCTTGACAGCCTTGAGGAAGGCGTCAGGCACGCCAGCCTCGTGCAGGGACCGGAAGCACAGCGGGTCGTGGTGGATGAGGTCAGTGACAACTGAGGCTGCCAGGGCGAACAGGGCCCCGCCAAACTCCCTCGCCCGCAAGAACATGGTCTCCAGGCACTTGTACAGCAGCAGTGAGTCGGCATCATTGGGACGGGTGCCAGTCCCACTGGAGGGCGCATAACTGGCCAGCGTGATTGCCCTCAGGAGGGACTTCAACAGGAGCCGGCAGGCATAGGGAATCTGTTTCACTGTGCCATCGGCACCGGAGGGCTTCTGCCGTTTCGTTTCTTGCAGGAATGGATCCGAGCCCTGAGAGCTGGCTGATGGGCCCACAGTGGAGGGATCCCCCCCCTCAAGGCCCACCTCAAACTCCAGCCTCTTTATCATGTACGTCAGCCCACCAAGGCCGCGGAACATTGCCGACGCCGAGGAGCTGAAGTCCATGAACGCCTCCAAGATCTTCACGGCCGTGCAGACCAGGCTCACATGTGCAGGGTTGGTGTTTTGAATCAGTGGCAGCAGCGTGGGGATGAGTCCTGCCTCTGACAGTGCCACGCTGCCTGAAGAGGACGACACCAATGCCCCAACAAGGGACAACAGGGCCTCAACAAAATGGGCATTGTACTTGGGCTTTGCGTCACTGCTGCTGGACGTTATGTCATCTATGGAGTCCTGCATCAGGATGGACAGCACACCATTCTGGCCCCCAACACCAATTGCGTTGATCACAGCTGAGTGCCGTGAGCGGTCGACCAGTTGTACAGCCAGCGCCCGGACTGCGTATGTGCGCAGTTCAAGGGGCACGCCCTCCTCAGCTTGCACTAGGCCAACCAGCTCGTTCATGAACTCAGGCTCTGACATGAAGAAAGAGAGCATGTCACCTGCTTGCCACATGCCAGGCATGCCTTAGAGACAGTGTCCATGTGGTGCTGTTTGGCTCCTTGCTGAAAGTTGTTGCCCAATCACATGGAGATGCAGTTTCGGCACCTTAAGCCTCAGTGCCGACTGATCAATTTGTACAATTAAGATGCTGCCGATCAACACAGCAAGATGCTGCTCAGATGCAATCTGGATAGTGCAAACTACACACCACAATGACAGCCACAAATCTATGGACATCAGCAATCAAAGTTTGGTGGATGTGTTTCATGCTTCAAGCAATGAGTTACTTGAGACGACTGGAAACAAACTGCAATGAGGTCCAAAGAAACCACACATCGACATTGATGTATATCTGTCTTACCATGCAGTGGGTTGGATTGGAAAAGCACACAGAATGCCATCAGTCTGACCCTGACCAGGTGGCGCCTGCCTTCCAAAGTTCCAAACGCCTGGGCTATTCGAATTCGTGTCAGGAGGCGGAACCTGAAACCGAACACACACAGAATTAGAACCAGCACATCAGTCCAGACCTTGCATCCAACTCTTGTTCACCACAATCCAGAGATACCTGCCATGCAAAGAGCACAATAGCAGTGGCCGCACACACGTGCCCAGCTCAAGGAGGTCCTATTCATGCTTGCTGTTCACAGGGGTGCATAGCGGTTCAGATAGCTCAAGAGCAAAGAAGAATCTCCTACAGCTGGAGGGTGCACAGCAGAGGCCTGACAGTTTGCATATCCCAATTACCAATGGCGTATCAACCTGGGGCAATGTCAAGTCATAACCCAACAATCTTCCCTGCCATGTCAGATGGATGCGCCCATCCAGAGGTAGCAGTAACATTCTCACTGGCAAACAGCATTGTTCTCAATGCAGGCCCACACCTCAACTCCTGTGGCACATCATGCTTCTCGACCAGTCTCCTCAACAGCTCGTGCTCAGTCTCTCCGATCTTGTGCAAGCCCGGGATGTGAATGACTTGCAGACCCCCTGCACCCCTGCTTTCGCCATCTTCTGCAGCCACATCGGGTGCCGTTTCCACATAGAAATCGAAATGTAGGGTCGTGCCCTTGGACACAAACTACAGAAGACAACCACAACTTGTCAAACTTTCCAGCAAGAGTGGAAAATGTTCCAAGGTGCACACAACAAACCAAAAATGCAAGTGATCAACATGTGTGGCAGCCAGTAGTCATGGAACTCAAACAAGATCCGCAAGTGCACTGCTGTGACAAGTGCCTGTCTGATATTGCCATTTAAAAAGACACTGTGTGGCCCCAGAAAGGCGATTGTGGCTGAAACAATACCACACAGCAAGCGTGGCAGTTTCCAGGCACTGGGTGCAATTGGCACATGTCTTTGTACCTTCTCGATGTGGCTCTCATCCCGATTGGCACAAGCTACAAGATCAAGGCCCTGCATGCACACCATGTGATGTCAGCTGGGTAACAATGCAGTCTGCGCTACCCATTCCTCAATATGCTGACATTCACCAAAGGCATACACCCCATAAAGCATCTGCTGCCATGTAACCATCTGAACCTTGTCTGTGCATCACAATTGCATGGCTGGCAGAAGTGCAAGCCGCAACCAGAAGCAGACCAGAACATCGAGCCCCTGCAGCCCGTTTGCATTTGCTTCCATACAAACAGCAACGATGTGCCCACCCCAGTCCCCTCGTGTCCCCCACACACGTCCATGCTGCTATTTACCAGATACAGCAAATACACAGTGACACTCGAAGGTGCCATCATGCACAAATTACCTCTTCTTTTCCACCCCAGCCTCTACAGAGGTCGAAGAGCCGGGCATTCAACTGTGGGTGGCCATGAAACCGCACGCTTGAGTGATGTGTTTTCCGTAGGAAGGCCACCAAAGCCGCCAGTGCCCCCACCACGACCTCTTTATCAGGTGCCGCAAGCAACGCAGTGAGGTGCTGCAAGGCACACCACCAGATGCTCACTCTCAGGCTTCAACCCAACCCAGGACTCCATCTTCAACCCAGACCGGCATCGTACAGGCGGATGGCGGGGAACTGTCCTGTTCGTCAGAAGACAAGGGTGCATTCCACCACCCTTGACAGCACTGCACGAAATCGAGTTGCAACCTCTCCCCTTGCTGCAACTCTCAAAACCCGCGTGTGAGGAAGGCAATAAGATGGATCAATCTGCCATCATGTGGTGCTATGAACTTGAACTGCGCATCCCAGGAGAGAACGTCGCAAGTGGCTCCCACAGAGGTCTGCATGTGACGGCTCGCCAGCATGTTTGCCACCGCAAATGGACCCCAACAACCCAGCCATCAATGCCCCCCCTTCCCCTGCCGTGAGCACAACAGGGACGCAGCCCAGCGAGTACCTCATAGGACTGGTACAAGTGCTTGTTGGTGCAGTTCTCCAGGATCCTGGCCGTGACCTTCAGCAAGGCGAGAGTGTTGGCCGTGGGGAAGGGCGGGATGGCCTCTCCCCCGCCCGCAGAGTTCAGGCTCAGGTCGGGTCGGGACCGCACGTTCTCATCAAAGAACTCATCGAACCGGTTGAACAGGGGCACCCAGTGGTAGAAGTCGCCCTATCGCCAATCCGGCACGAGAAATGCATCATTCACAACCGTGATCAGAGCCGGCCGGGTCAGCGGGGGGGCCCGGCGCCGGTGGGGCGCAGGGAGATGCGGGCCGCCGCTCACCTTCTCGTACTTCCACACGAAGCCGGCCAGCGCCTCCGCGATCCTTTCCAGGGGCGTGGCGAGGACGCGATCTGTGAAGGCCTTTATTTCCTGGGGCTGTGGCGCAACACGGCAGGACCCCGTCAGCGGCCAGCCCCCCACCACCGGACAACAAACACGCCGCGGTCGCCGCCGCGCCGAGCGGGGCGGCCCGCAGGCCCGCGCGGGGGGCACTCACAATGTCCACGGACTTCTTCAGTTTAACCTTCATGTCTGTCCGTGCGACGCCCGGCCCAGGGGCATCAAAATTCGGCCCGGCCCCCCCGGCAGTGGCGCTCCGGAGGGGCGCGCGGAGAACGGCCGCCTGGGGCGAGGGCGGGGCTGGGCGGCGTACGGCGGCGCCCGGGGCTGAGCGTCGTTCGCTTCGGCGCGCCGCGGGGTGTCAAAAAAGCACGCTTCAGTTTGGCGGGCAAATGTTGTGCTTCCAGGCGGGTTGCCCAGCGCAGAAGTAGGCAGCCGGCGCGCAGCGGATTAGTGCCACGAGGCCTTCCTGAACACTCCTGGCGGGCTCTGAAGGGCTTATGTACTGGGGCGGTCTGTGCCAGCCTGACTACTGCGCGACATTGGGCCGTCCCTCGGCGAAGGACTCGCAGCTTCGACATTCCGCATGCGGGTGTGCACAACGTCCAATGCGGATGGGTTTGGAATCGGGAATTGTTGGGGTTCTGTCCACTGGCCAAGATGACCGACAGGGGTGTGGAGGTGGATGTGGTGCCCGAGCTGAGCTGCGAGCGTTAAACAACTGGTAGAGCAGCTGGGGTATTCGAAGTGCACGCAGAGGGAGGTGGTCAGCCAAGTGGAAACACAACAGCAGGAGAAGAACCCAGCCGCTCATCGGCTCTGTCAAAATGTGACACATCAACCCACCTACCCCACACGTCCGCTGATGCCCGTTGCTGTCCACAGGCACAGATGCCAATTCCTGACTCCTGTGCCTGACTGATTTCATGTCTTCGATTGCCAGCACGTAGCCCGAAACAGGCGGGTTGGATGTCAACCCGCACTCATGGAATTGCCACCAACTGAAGTATGTGTGAACGCCCCGTTGGCATTGCGAAGCCACTTGCACCTAGGGATCTTGATGATGACATTTCCACAGTGGCTGTGCAGCTGGGGAAGACGGACCACCAGAATCAATGGGCCTTGTTTCCAACCTTGCATTGGGTGTAGGTGTGGTTCTACAACCTCACCGCACACTGGAGTAGCACATACGATTAGAATTTGGTTGCACTTGCTTGGGTACGTGATGCGTACCCAAGGTTAGTACCAAGGTTGCCCAAGTCATGGTCCCTAGGCAGAGGTTCAGGGGTGCCAGCCGCGTGCCTCATGCCGGTGGGATTATGAATTGGGCAGCGCTGGGTGACCCACAGATCCAGAACATGGTTGGATTAGGACTTGCCAGTCCTGTGAGGTGTGGCGCTCGGCCGATGTTCTGGCACGCTTCACATCAAATCCAAAGAAAGATCTTAGACCCTCCACAGCGTCGGTCCTCAAAATCGATGCCAAATTGCAATCCGTGCGTCCATGGGGCTAGATCGGAACCCTTACCTTTGACTCCTATCTTTAGCAATTTTTTTGGTGGGGGAGGGTGTTTTAAAGGACATGTTCTTGGCTGGTGTCAATTTTGTGACAGCTACTTAGCGCCATGGGACTGGGCCCTTTCCCCCTTCCTAATGGTTCCTTGGCGTCAATTTGATAAATCGATATGGCCTAGGTGCTACCTACAAGGTGCTGCCCACGCCGAGTGAACCATGGGGCCAGTGCTTCGAGTCGAAGTTACCCAGGGTGGCTATGCTGGTTATCGACTTCACAAATGCGTGCAACACTAAACGTGCCTAAACAAAGACCATGACCCCATGGAATCCCTGGCGTATCTCCAGCACTCACCCGTGTCTTCATATTCAGTAATCCCATGTCCAGCGCGACCTTCAGCATCATTTGTCTTGTAGGTTTTGAGTTTTGGGTGTGGGTCTGGGGTTGGGGTTGGGGAATGTCTTCCACCGTATTAGGGACAGTCAGCATTTGAAGGACTTCGATTGGCTATTGGACGAGTGGCCTTCCGAGTGTGCGATGCAGCTGAAGTGGTCTGTTTGAGCTGACGATATCTGTTCAGTGCCACCTGGTCTTGTCTGTTCAGTAGGTCCAACGAATCGTCGCATATATTTATATTGCTAACCGTAATGCCCGCTTGCTGCGCCGTTCCGACCTCGTTGAAACTCAGCTGCAGATTGTTGAGGCCCCAGTGGCTGATGCTGGGGTTACAACTGCTATTGTATATCTTCCAAGTGGGTGAGGAAGCTGGTTTCAGACACGGGAGCAGGTGCCATTTACAGCATTGGCCACCTCTACCACGACGTTGTCCACTGTCACAGATGTTGCGACCTTTAGGGACTGCGCACAATGATTCGTTGCGGGCCTTGTGGTGTGTGGCGACCATTCTCTGCAGCCGTGCAAATCTGTGCAGTTGCTTTTCCCATCCAATTTCGCAAGCCAAACTTAAAGCACGAATGCCTTGCAGACATTGTCACTGCGAGATGCAGGCTGGCTTGTGGGCATACCTCATGGGCTGCTGGCTTCGTGACATTGTTGATGATCCGGTTGTGAGGGCGTTGGCACCTCGGCGGCTGGACTTTCCAGCACGCTTAAAGCCACACTTCCATACACAATCTCCTTTGTGCAGGATGCAAGCTTCGAGCAAGCAGCATTGCTGGCTTGTTTGCAAGTTATGCATCTCCCGCATTCTTGTCACCAGGGCAGGCCTGTACAGATGTACTCTGGGGGTATCTGTGATGCTGGCCTGGACTCAAACCCCTTGGAATCGCCCTGCTAACATTGCTTAGCTTCTTTTCCAATGCTGGGACCAAAACCAGGCCACTGAAAGCACCCTATTGCCATTGCTGTGTTTACAAGAATAGTTCACAAAAAAAACTCCAACACACCCTCAAGCCACGAGTGTTTCAACCTTGTTCCACAGGCTGCGAGCAAGAGCCACTAGCTCCTATATGTGTCGAAACCTTCACCGTTGCTCCATCCCCAGCTTCGTCGACGCCCACAGTCCCCTCAGATCCATCATTCTCCTGTTGCTCTTGTTCATGTTCAGGCACATCTCTGCAATCATTGTTGTGATCAATTGAGTGCACCGCAGAGCCATCATTGTTGCAGGAGTCGTCGGCATCTGATGACAAGCCATCATCATCATCTATTTCCTCGTCGGGGAAATAAAACTTTGGCTTCTTGTTGTTGGGTCTTGCAAGGGCTGTTGACCCCGCAGGCCTCTTGCTGGATTCCGCTCCATCCCTTGAGAGCCCTGCTGCCACAGCCGCCTTGACGCCATCCATGGCAGCCTTTCGCTGCTGTCGCATGCCATCAACGTCCACCTGTCGTTTCACAAACTGGTTGTCTTAGCGCAGGACCACCCTGGGAGGCAACGGGAAAGGTGCTGGGGTACTGCAATTGCGATGGGCAAGGAGTAATTCTGACAAACGGGATGCAGTAGCTATTGTTCTTCTTTGGTGCATGACAACACACAGGCGTTCTATCAAATGAAATTCCGCCAGCACCGTCAAGTTTAAAGCGCCTGTCTGCTGCCTTGCACATGGTGTGAGTTATCCCCTTCTTCAAAAGGATCTGCGATCCTTGTGTGCACAAGCCACCATAATCATGAGGTGGGCTGGATAAATGAGGGCTGCGCGTATGCATGTCCGGCATTCCAATCTGCATGGACAACATTTTGCAACCAGATTAGAAGTGGCAGCCCAAGCATCGGAACAAGGCTGCAGCACTTTTGCTGTGGCAGTCTTGCCATATTCAGTAGCCATTAACCCAACTTTCACAACAGGGAAAGGAGTCTCAAAGTCGTTGTTCAGGTGGACGAAACTTCCATCGTCGAGTCCAAAACCCACTGCCCAGTTTGACCTGTTTCCTTTTTGCAAGCCATGGACAGGCATCGGCCAATCCAAGGCCGTCCTTAAACAGAAAGGAAACAAGTCACGCCTGAGCGACACCTCCTCTCGAGTGACAAAATTTCACAGACCACTCCGTGCTCAGGGCGCACCCAACCAGCCAACAATCTCCAGCACCCGCAAACCAACTACAAAATCACCACCCCACACCCCCACACCCCGGTTCCTCCCAACAACCCCTTCCGAGTGCCCCCCACGTCCCTCCCACGGCCGCAATCAACGGAATCACCAAGGAACACAGACCCCACCACCAAAACCCCACAAACGAAGAAGCCACGCGGATATGGAAGGAATGCGAGGAACAAACAAACAAAAGTGCCCCACAAGCAAGGCCCACCTCCTTCCTCCTCGCGGCGGCCTCCTCCCTCTCCCGCTGCTTGGCGTGCAGCCGGCCCAGCTCCTCCAGCTCCCGCTCCTTGGCCGCCGCCGCCCACTCCTCCAGCGCCTTCTCCGCGTTCACGTGCCGCAGCCGCCTCCCGCTCAGGTCGCGGCAAGCGTCGAAATTGGTCGTAATCTTCCCGTCCCGCCCCTGGCCGCGCAGCAGGGCGCCGAAGCCGCCCTTGCCGCCGGGCAGCCGCAGGGCCAAGTGGACCGTCGCGCCGTGGCGGAGGCCAGACAGTGACAGGGGGGCGGAGTCGCCATCCAGGTCGCGGCCGGCGAACAGCAGGCGCTGCAGTTCGGCCGGCACGCCGGTGAGGTCCTGCGGGAGGGGGAAACGCGTGAGGCCCCGAGGGGAGGGGGTTCAGAGCCGCGACAGCCGATCGCAGCGGCGGGAGGCAACTGACGCGGAGTGGGGAAGGCGCGCAAGGGGATCTTCCCTGAGGAACAAGCGGTCCGGAGACACCTTCTGGACAGGCTCTGTCGCGCTGCGGGGCGGGGCACATGAGCGCGGCTGCTGCAAGAGGATCGCGGGGTAATTGAGCGAGAGGGCGGGGTAATGAGAAGCTGAAGGTGGCGCAGGGGTTTGCCGCGCGGGGAGCGGCCGAACTGTGGCTGCGGCGGTCCGTCTCGGAAGGACAGCAGGGGCGTGACTATGGCCTGTGGGGCCCAAGCAACGGCAACAATCCGCGTCGAGGAGTGCCTGTGACGACTGGCGCACGAGCAGGACGGGACATTCTCACAGAACACCGCGGTCACCTCGACTGTGGCCTTCAGCTCTGAAGCCGACTCCGAGCCTCCAATCAGCAGGGGCAGCGACGCGCCGCGCAGGCTCTTCACGAAGATTTGCATACTTCTGGGAGCCGACGACGGGCTCGCGTCGCCAAAGGACTCGGTCTTGCCGGGAAGACGGGCCTGCGCGTGAGCTTGGGCTCTGCGCGGATCCAGGGGGAGCAGAGCAGCGCAGGGGGAAGCGGAGAGGCACTTCGGTGAGGGTGGTGCCGTTCCTCGCTGTGTGCCTTTCAATCTTGGAAACAATGAGGCCATTTGGAACTCGTTTTGTGCGCTGGAAGAGATGGAGAAAGTCATTTGAAAAACGTGTAGAAAATTTTTAACAGAAAAACACGTTCTGATAGTTAACAGATTGTTGATGTCCGGTCGTCTTGCTTTGTGTTCCCATTGTCGCAGCTACTCTTTTCGTGTGCCGGAATGCAGGCCCCAACTGTCCACAGTGGAGGATCCCATCCAACATAAAGCACGCAGACAACATGACATCCTTTCCAAATGAACGTCAAAGCAAAACAACAAAGCTGCCAGGACCTGAGATGTAGGGCTGCAGTGTGCTGATGGAATTCAGTGCCGATATCTCACTGCTGATTCTGGAATTCTGTATCCTCCAGCTATTGGCGAAGCACATTTTGTACTGTGCTGTACTGCGACAGTGTAAATTCGGTGTGAAGACAACCATTGCCATTCAGTGACTGCAGAAGACCTCAGACATAACTGATGTCAGCAGGCGCTGGCCAGGCTGCTAAGATACCCCAGGGGATTGCTGAATCTAAGCTTCTCCCCACCTTGTCACAATTGAAGGGGTTCCCAGGTGAGGGCACTCGTTTTAGTCTTTGCTGACGTTTCTCCTTGAGTGCAGAGATCCCCACACATTTGCACTGTGGCTTCAATGGCAACTACTGCTAATGTGCTTGTGTACATGCTGTACGTGTGAACCCTTTCAATGCTTCAATGCTGTGGATGTTCTGTCTCCTAGCTCATTACTGGCTGGAGTGTGCTCGGTGTTTGCTGACACTAGCACAAAGCTTCAAAGCTGTGGATATTCTGTCGCGTAGCTCATTATTGCCCAGAGTGCGCTTGGTGTTTGCTGACAATAGTACAAACTTGGTTAGCTTGTGGGGTTGTCACTGTTTACAGAGCTCCTGATGCTGACTTGCCTTCTGATGTGTGATACATTTCAGAACAATTGTTGTGAATAGGATTATGAGCAATTCATGGTGTTGGCGCAGTGTCATCTGCAGCACCAGCTGCGTTTCTATTGGGCACTAGTATCCTGAAGACTCTTCTGGCAACAGTGGCATCAAAGCACCCCCCACAACGTTGCCATTGATGACACATCAGCATTGATGCACAAAACTGCAACCCCCGCTGCAATTTCTCTTTTGATCCTAAATTCTGTCTTCTGCTGCCTTTCCATTCAAAATTGACACATCTCTTCCATGTGCACACATGCCCCTGAATGTTGCACCACAGTGAACGCCACCCAAAATCTGCTCATCTGTCCCTCAATCCAGAAGAATGGGCCGCAACTCCTCGCTGCCAGTGACTCCGCCATGCAAACACCCAAACAATGCAGACGCCCATCACCGCCCATGGGCATCCTTCCGGAACTCTCCATCGCCGAAAACCAGGACCGCGCCATTCACCGCAACCTGCCAGCATGGCGCCCACGCAGTGCGCCCCCTCCCTCCCCCTCCCCCCCAACAAAAAGCCAAACAGGAACCGGCCTTCGACGATTGAACTCCAATCACCGTCATGCCAGCACTCAGGCCCCGCCCATCCCGTCAACTGGCCGCCTCCAGCAGCCGCGTCACCTCCTCACTGGTCGTCAGCTCCGCGGGCAGTTTCCCATCCTTGTCCCTCACGCCCTTGTCCGCCCCCGCTGCCAGCAGCTCCGCCACCTTCGGGTGGTCGTTCTCCTTGGCGGCCCAGATCAGCAGAATGTCCACCGGGTGCAGCCCCGTGTCCATCATCTCCTGCAGCTTGTCATACGACCCCTCCGTGGCCAGCATGCCCATGTAGTTGAAGTACTGCTCCACGTCGTCGTAGCCGTACTCGTCGCGGCCCTGGCTGCCGTAGATGCCCGCGTCCTCGGAGGTCGTGCGCAGGCTCTTCTTGCCAAAGTTGAAGAAGGCGCGCACGCGGCAGCCGTTGGCCACCCGGGAGGGCAGGTGGCCACCGCGCAGCCGGGGCGCCGAGGAGGGGGCGCATGGCGACCGGCGGGACCGGCCGGTCAGGGGCTTCAGCGCGCCGGTCGTGGACGCCATCGCGGTCGGTGTGGGCGACTGGGTGGGCGCGGAAAGTGAGATGTACCCACAGTACTTTAAGGCGGCGCCGCGTGGTGCGAGACTGAGGTGGGTGGGGACGGTTCGATTTGCGGCAAAATGACCAGCATTCCGCATGGCGCTGGTGAAGTCCGTGGTCGACTGTGCAGGAGGCAGGCAGGGCCACGGGACCGGTCAGGTCGGATTGGAGCTAGTAACTTCGATTACAAACTGGTCAGGCGTGACCGTATTTATACCTGACCGTCAGGGTATCCCAGGGGCCATGCCAGAAATAGGATGAGTCATTCTATTTCTGGCATACCCGCCAGATTTCAGTTTGTAATTTGTTCATCCCTTGTTCTCCCGTCACTAACCCGTCGGTCCCCAAGGCCCGCTGGCCTTTATTGCATTAAACCTGCCCCATTTGGGCCCCAAGAACCACTGCCCCCTGAGCTGAGCGTGTTCGAGTAACACAAAGCGCGCTGCCTAGATATATTATGTCAAATTTTTGTAATTCACCATTACATCCCTCCGGGCCTGTTACATGACGCCCTTGTCTCGTGTCGTCATCCTGGTGTTGTCTCGACCTCCAATTCCTGCACCAGCCGCCTTGCTCTTGCGAGATTAGTCATTGGCTCCCAGATGTTGTAATAGCTGTCGTACCCTCTCCACTTAACCAGATACTCCACCCGGTTCTCTTGTCCTACTCAGCGTATGCGCTTGTCCAAGATTCGTTCGACTTTGAATTCTTCTCAGCTATCCACTATCATGGGAGGAGGTCGCACCTCTTCTAACGATGCAAATTGTCCTTGGTTTTTATGGTAGGGCCGCAGCTTGGACACATGGAAGACCGGATAGATTTTCAGCGTGGCAGGTAGTTCTAGTTGGTATACCCATGGCGAGATGGCCTCCGTTATGTGCATAGGGCCGCATAATCGATCCGCTAGCTTGTGCTCTCCGATACCCGTGGAGATATTGGTTGTATTGAGCAGCACCCGGTCTCCGACCTAGAAAGTAGCTTTTTGTTAGTGCCTATTAGAGGTGGCCACCCAGATCCGTTAATAGCGGACAGAGGTTAATTTCCGTTAATTTTCCTTTAATTAACGGAAAATAACGAAAAAAGACAAAAATTAACCAAAAATTAACGGATTTTTGGATTTTTTGGGGATTTTTGAGTTTTAATCATACTTATAGTTTATGGAATTCGCTATTAGAGAGTATGTTTGTATTTTATTTCAACCTATGCATACTAGATTTTCAACTAGCCGCAGTTGTTGTGATTTTTTGGGTTTTTTTTCGATTTTTTGGATTTTTTCGTTTT
>CAJHUC010002917.1:0-27010 GCA_905146915.1 Ostreobium quekettii
GAGACGCATGAAGTTGGACACGGGTGGAGCTTCTGCTGGCAGCTGGGGTTGGCAGTCGGCGACTGGGGGAACGGTGGGCAGGGCGCAATGCAAGCGCTTCGTAAATTGTCAGATTTGTAGAGATACAAGGATGCTAGGCCTAACGACACGAGTGTCCGACGAACAGCCGATGCCACGCATCGCATGCACAAACGTGTGTAACGTGACTTATCTCAACGGTTCGAGCTCCGAACAATTGACACTGCATCGGCGTCCACACCAGCAGTCGATGGACGCCGCGAGCCGAGCGAGGTTCCCATGTCCCGAACCACACAGGCGCAAGAACCTTCTGTTTGCTAAGATCTGTCGCCGAATACTATATCTGGTCGTCCTCGGCGATTTCTGCAGCTTGCAAAATGTCGAAAACGAAGTATTCGGAAGCCGCAGCTGTGCGCACGAACTGTTGCGTTCTATTTGCAAAATTGAGTTTGCCAATTGCAGACACACGGCGACAGAAGCAACCTAAATTCCACCAATCGCCACTGGCCGAGTGGCCAATTGCCCACTGCAATTTCTCGTTCACCCTTCCAAAATGGTACACATTGAACAAGCGGAACCCAACCTGCCGTCCCCAACGAGGAGGCGCGGCCATAGCACTGTTGCCGTGACCCACTGCCCCTATACACCCCACAGCGATAAACCTGTCGCTTTGCACAAATGGAGATAAGAATCAAATCGACGCACAGGCGCCTGATCATGCGGCTGCGGAACTCTTCCAACCCCACCTGCACGATCCCCGGCCCTGCATGCTTCTGCTTCCCCTTGGAGGATTTCTACATTCTCTCAACACAACAGGCAGCTGCCCACTCACTTGGTGCAGGAACCCAATCCCTCCAACTGCTATCCCGCCAATGCACATTTCTACAACAGCCGACTTCAACAATTTCACAAAGCAATGCCCTGCCCGCCCCGGTCCCTATCTCACAGTGTGAAGGAACCTGCCCTTCTCCACCACACATGGCCACATGACCCTGCCCCCACAACTGCGGCTGGGTTGCATGCCACCACCACATCGGTTGCATGTCGGGAGGGCAACAGCCACCAATCACAATAATATCGCCCTGCCTTACACCTCAGCGAAGCTACCCCCTGCTGCCCGTGGCCATCCGCTCACCTCTGCTTCCTCATACTTCTTCTTTGGGTAGGACGCCTGCAGCGCGATGCCACACTCTCCAAGGCCACCATCCATGCCCATCCTGAAGCGGATGTAGCCGTGCTCGCCCCACTGTTTGCCCCACGAGTTCTTGATGATCCAGTAGCCCTCCCAGTCTTTGGGGGCGTGGTAGCCTACCAGCAGGACCCCATGGTCCAGGTAGTCCCCGCAGGGCTCGTCGAAGATGCCACCAGCGTAGAACATGAAGGCCATGCTCGAGGCGTCGATGCCCACGCTGACAGGGCCCTGAGCATCGGGCAGAGTGTGTGAGTGTGATGCATTGTTTCTGTACCATGAATGCGTTGCTACCATCCCTGTTGCTATGGTGTTGTGTGCTGCCATTGTTGTAGTTCACAGCACTCGACATAGTTCCATACCCATGGTTCTCCATTGCTGCACACAGCTTTTCAACACATCGTTGCTACACCAGGCAGCACATGTCATTTATTTAGCCTGCCGATCCTTTTTATTTGCCCATCCTTGCAGTTGCCCAAGGTCAACTCGTCCCACTGGATGAATGACACAAAGACATCTGCACATGATTCATTATCCACAACAGAACGTTGGGCAAAACTGCCCACCCAAAGAGTTGGCAACGTGCTCGAACATGACCAGCTGAAAGGCACAAAGACAATAAAGGAGGTACGATGCACTGGAACAGGAGTCCAATGCGCCCGTTCCACAATATTTGTGCAGAAAATCCTCATGTTTTTGATGTTCAACGTGATCATTCATCGGGTTGGTAGTCCAATGCTGGAAAGAGCAAAACAAATCGAACGGCCAAAATCTAAAGCGACAAAAGCTCTGCTCTTTTCAAAAGCAGGCTATCCCGCGGGTGCCTGTGTGGCTGTATTTCAATTGACAACGGTGTAGCTGCAATGTAAGCCCTGTAAACTTGGGACCAGCATAACTCAAAGCAGGCATGGCTTTTGTGCCACTCCTGCTAACTCTGCACAAAACTCACATGCAGCGCGACAGCCTTTTTCAAGGCATGCTCCGTCTGTGGCACATCATGGTGCCCGTCGATGGTGGCGTAGTACAGCTTCTCCTTCTGGTGGTTGCAGGGCTCGTCCTCCCCAACGTATTTGTAGTCCTTCTCTAAAGTCAGCCCATGGTGCTGCGCAAATCTGAACGCGTCATCCATCTCGCCCCCTTCACAGTCAAAGAATTGCTCAAACAGACAAGAAGAAAAACGATGCACTGGGGAGGCGTGCTACCGATCACCTTTCAGAAGAACTGGAAGTTGTAAAATATGACAGAAACATGTTTGACTGGGTGGTCAGCAGGTCACAGAAAGGGCCACCCCCTTGCTGAGCGCAATTGTCATGGGCCCTATTCCTTTACATTGATTTACTGTTGCGTACTATATACAAATAAATACCAACTATATCTACAGTGCGAGACCCTGCCCGTTCATGCATTTCGACCCCTGCTCAAGAGATGCTGAATTGCAGCAGACCTCCAATGGGCCTGCATCATGAGTTCAAATGGTTTGACTCATGCAACATTACTGCATCTGTTCGGCCTTTATTCACATGTGCAAACAGACAATGGATGGACTGTTGAATGGGTGGGCAACCACCCATGGGAACCTTGCTCCTGGACAAGCATATTTTGGGACTCTTGCATACCATCGCAACCGTAGTCCCTCTTGACGCAGTCCACCAGTTCCTGCTCGCTGAGGGAGTAGAGCGACCCTGTGTAGAGGTAGTTGATCCCCTCGATGGCGCCTACAGCAGAGAAGGCCCAGCAGCTGCCGCACTGTGGCACAAAGGGACAATTGTGTGGAACAGCCTGGAAGCTACAAACATTTCTGCCACGATTCACACAGGGCCAAAGTGCAAAGCAGCAAGTATAGCGGCCTTTTCAGAGGATTCGCTGCTTTGGAAGCGTTTCAGCAGCATGAACCCGTTCCCTGAGCAAATCATTATATCGAATTTACAATTCGATAATCTATTAAAGTTACTGTCAAAAGTTGGTTCAAGCGATTGTTTGCAAGTTTACCCTTTTGCAGGTCTGCCGAATAATAGTGCTGGAATATTTACTTGCCAAGCACACACTAGGAAATGCAGCATACCATTGTTACAGATAGTAGCTTACTTAGAAAATGCGTTCATTGCTGCAAAGCAGGCACCCTAGGCATAAGCAGTATCGTTGCGGAATGAATTGTATTTAACATCAAGACCAAGTGAATACCATTCAGGTGAGTTCACACAGCGCCCTATTCGAGGTGTGCACCGACTGGGAGCTTGTACAGTGGCTTGCGTTGCAAGGGCAACAGCAGCCTGTGCCAATGCACCACACAGATGCACATGTCCATTACCAACACAATTCCACTCAAGGGATGCGCTGTATTTACTCCAAGTAAGCAATCACACTCAAAACAGAGGGGAAGTGCTTTCGTAAATCACGAATGGCAGAATAGGGGGACGCCAAAACACACATTGATGGATCAGATGTGGCAAAATCAAGGCAATCGAGTGTTGAACAATGTGCAACAATGAGATGGCAAAAATGCTGTGTCCAGACTCACATCTCCCTGGTCTTTCACATGCGTCACGGCGCCTTCCTTCCTCCAGTCGACATTGTTGGGTAGATCATATTCTTCGTACAGCCAGGGCTCCACATCCAACGTCCTGTTCGAAGAAAACCGGCTTCCGAGCCTTCCCCGGTACTCTTCGATTGTATGGTCACCCATCTCATTCAGCATCAACTGCAAGCAGTACAATTGCAGGAAAGTTGCAAAGAAGACAAGGTCCAACAGCTCATGGCCAAACTCAACTGCAGCATCACAAAATGTCATCCAGTTTGTGCTCCAGGCATGGCATGTGACGTGACATTGACTCAAGGCGCACGTTACATATTTGGCTGACCTGTGCATAAAACAGAACAGACAAATGTGCAATTTGGGGAATTGTAGTGTTCACTGCTGCTCACAGACTGTACAGATGGTAGTAGCAGTGATCCTGACCATTAACGTTCTTGTTGCTCACGGCAGACACACGCCTGGCACTGCTTGCAAAATGCAAGGGCGTTGCGGCCAACGCCCTTGGCACGCGTGTACACTGCCAGCGTGGTGAACATTTTTTCGCTCTTTTTTCGCTCTTTTCTTCTTTTATTTCTCCTTTTCTCATGCGGGCGTGTGTTTCAAGATCTGGTACTATTCCAGGAAACCACAGGTCGCACAAAGGAGCACCTCCGCTCTAGCACAATAAAATGGGCCCTTTTCTGCTTTGTAGCATTACAGGTTAACCAACTACAAGAACGAAATCGAAAACGTCAGCATGCATGAAAAACACAAACAGGTACTCCAGAGTTGTTCAAAAAAAAATGCGGACCTCGTCACTGTGTGTTTATCGTAGCGGCATATAACCATAGCAGGAAGCGCGTCCGTCGTCAATCACAAACCAGCGTTCGTCCCCCCACCCCAACAACGTATAATCACAACAGTTTCGTTTTACTCACAACAACCCAGACTCGCAACAGATTTTTTGGCTTTCTCCCTAGAACCCGCAACAGGATGTAATCACAACGCAGTCGAAACCCCCAACAGCGCAGAATCACAACAGCGAATTCCAACAACGTTTCCGCTGTATCGATACTGGTATCGATATATCGCTACGCCGGTCCAATCAATCACCCAGCCCGGTCCAGCCCACCCCACCCCACCCACCCTCCCCCCACACAGACCAACAAACGCGCGGCGCAGCCTTCGCGTCGGCCCCGCCCAACCCGCGCCCGCGGCGGCCAGCCCTACCCAATGGGACGTGTGCCGCTCATTGTAGTCCACGATGTATTCCATGTTATACAGCCAGTTCTTGAAGCGCCTCTCATACTCCTGCACGGGCAGGCGGCACCGCGGGTCAGCCCGCCATCAGGTCACAACACGGCCCTCCCAGAGCGTTCCCGCCGCCACGGGCATGAGCCCAAGGGCCCGGCTGCCTGATCCCGACCCCACCTCTGTGCCCTCTGTGTAGCTCCTGCCGTGCTCCTCGGCCCATTTCTTAAACTCGTGCCTGGGCTCCTCCTGTTGGGAGGCATCCGCGGCCAGGCGTGTCAAAGGCAATCGGGAAACGGGGAAGCGAGGAGAAGCGGAAACGAACAAAGAGTTCCCGCGGGAGCTTGGGCTTCCTCGCGGCGTCCGCGACGCCGACCGGTTTTGCAGATCGGCAAATAAAACCCAGAGGCCACCGGTTCAAAGCCGCGTTGGGGCCGGAGAACGGCGGGGCGAGACAATCAACGGAGCGCAAGGGGTTGGGCTGGCTTCTTTGCGGTACGCTTCGCTCGGGCCACCCCTCCCGACGGCCAGGTTGTAGCCCACAATGGGGTTCCAGCCAGCCCAGATCCAAACCCCCAGCGGCATGAGAAGCAACGCAGGGGTCTCGAAACGGACAAGGGACGGAACGGGGGCCAAGACGCTCTTCTCAGGGCCCCCTCACGCCCCGCCCCCAACCCCCTTTCGCATCAAAGGCCATGGGAGGGAGGCACTGAGGGCTGCGGATTTCCAGCCTGGGGGGTGGTGATCGAGATCGGGAGTGCCGGGGGCGCGGCACCTTGGCCTTCTTCAGGTACTTCTCGTCTTCTATGCGGTCGGAGGATGCCCCTGCGGCCAGCAGGCAGCAGGCCAGCAGCCCCGCGGCCAGCGCAAGCCTTGACGTCGAAATCATCGCCGTCGAAGCGGACGGGAGGCCCAGGGGGAGAAGGGCGCGTGTGTGGGGTGGGTGGGGGTGGGTGGGTGGGTGGGTGGGTGTGGGGGGGGGGTGTCGGCCAGGGGCGGAGGGAAGGCAGTGTGGGCGGGATGGGGAAGAGGGGGGGAGAGGCCTTTTTAGCGAAGCGAGCGCCGGGTTGAAGCGGGGACGGTTCCCAAGGGAAGGGCCGCAAGCACCAATGGGACGTCAGCGGTGGGGCCCGTCTGACGCCGGGAACGGGCGCGGCAAGTGTGCGAGGAGCAGTGGGGAAGCTCCAACGGATCCTGCGCACAACGTTGGCGTACGGGACACCTGGCTGGGTGGTTCCTTTGTGACGCTTCGGTGCTGTGAATTTGTTTCATGGGTTTAATTGGAAATGTGGGGCGGGCTGTGTGAAGCTTTTTTCACGCATCCCCTCTTGTAAGAGGATATGAGCAGGCGCCGGAGGCGCCACAGGGAAGCTTCAATGGAGGATCGCGAGGTGGTGGTCGTCTGGCCGTGGATGCCCAAAATCGCACCTGAAATGGTGGGTCTGGGGTGGCGCTTCAGGTGCGCTCGCCCCCTAAACAAGCTGCGTTGCATGAACGTGGCACTACTCGCCTATGTTAATGCTTGACGACAGATTCCAAACTTCAGATACCCTGCCCTGGTGTACACTGTCACCACATGGAACGGTTTGCTCAAGCTGCCCCAGACCGGAGCACAGACTTGCACAAGATTACTGGCATACACCTGGGCCCTGCTCGGTCTCAGTTACCGAAGTCTGGCTCCAGCACAACGTGCTGTCGACAATCTGCTGCTCACGGATTTCGATTTGCCGCCCTGATCCACAAAAATAGAATGCAAGTTACTAATGATGCCGATCACGAGTGGTGTACACTTGCAAAAGCTCATGGTGCATAAGCTTCCACGTTCTTCCACTCCGGCCACTGTGCACATACTGTTTTCTGCTTGTTTTCGTCTTGCGAGCTCTTCAACCCCGTGGACTTTTCGTTTGCCGAGCTTCGAACCACCTCGAAATTTCCACAAGAGACATGGCAGCACGTGAGCGCTATCGCTTGACATCAAAGGCCACGGCAGATCGTCCATTACAGTGGCCAACTGCTCGCCAAATGGCTCTGGAGCCTCATGGCTGCAGAGGCTTTGGGCTGACGGGTGCATCCGCAGACCACCGCCGCAATGAATCACGAGGGAGGCCGCCACTCAGCAAAAGTGCGCCGCTATGCAGCGCTGGGAAGCGAAAACCCAACAGCAGCCGAACGGGGCTTCAATCCAAACATACAGATGAGTGTATTGGGCATTGGCCTCATTGAATACGGGCACACAATAGGGTTTTGCTTCATATTAGATTTCAGTTAATTGATCATAGACACTGCTTTTCCCCGGCAGAATAGGAAGCTGAAAGCTACCTCATTGCCCTGTTCTGTAAATAGTGATAATGAATACCGGACACAAAATGATTGTCAAATGCCCTTTAATAACCAATCCTCACCAAGCGGCGTGGCAACCCGCCTTGACCAGCACCTAGGGCGCGTGCCAGGCACGTGCCCTCCTCCTTCCTTTCAACAACGCCGTGTGCTTTATGGCGCAACAAACCGCTGAGAGAGTTGACCCGGACTGCCACGTACCCCTCGCCGGGTGGTCAGCCACGCGCTGATCCGCCACCTTAGGTTACAAACACCCCTGCGGCTTGCGTTTCTGACCATTCTTATCTTGACCGCGTGCCTCCAGAGCAGGCCCCGAAGAAGCACCCCTGGCTTCCAGGCCTGCGTTGGATTTCGAGGGCAGCAATGGATACCGACGCCGGGAATCTGCAGGCAGCCGGCCGCGGTGGCGCTGCTTGGAGGCGGTGAGATTCGGAAGCATGGCCTTTGGACGCTCTCGCGCCCAGCAGGGCCTTTGATCATGCATGAGACCGCCGTTTAACTCGTCACCTGAGCTCTACCACTCGTCCGTGCTGGATCGCCTTCTATTGTGGCAACTGTGCCGGCGGACCAGCCTTGTTTTGCTGTGCGGTCATATTTTCAGGAGGCAAAGGTCAAGTTCGATGCCCGAAGCGGGCCCCTTGGTTAGACCAAAGGTTCGGCGCGAGGGCTCCAGCATATCTGTGAAGGCGCGACCGCGCCTTGTAGGTTGCGATGCCGTGGCTGGCAGGTTTTGTGCGTCAACGGGTGGGGCAGATGATGCGGTCAGGTCAACGGCCCATGGGGCAGTCGCTCACTTCGGGTCGCTTCTTTGATGCAGGTTTCATTCGAGGGAGCGCCGTCGCCACTGTCATCATGGGGCGCACTCCAACGCCTCCACGGATCTCACCGAATTCGGGCAGGCCATCTTTGCGACGCTGCTGGCCCCAACGGTGATGGGATAATATAAAGAACTTGTGGCTTTGATTGATTCGTTACTTGCATATTTTTTTGAATAAAAATGGATAATATCTGCACTGATGATTTCCTAAATATACCTACATGCAATTGGCATATCCTTTGTGGAGCGCATCATCAAATCCTTCACCCTGATGACACTCGCTCATTCATTCCCTCGACAGAATGTCTCCTGATGCAGCGTGGGAAGCGCCGACATCCTTTGCTCCAAGCGCACAGTGCTTCCGGCCCTCGATTCTCGCGTCTCAGATAACAACAGCCTCGGAGGCACCCGTGATTTACACCGGGCTGGCAGGAGCGAGTGTCCAAGGCGTGCATGGATATCCATAAACAAACCCACTACAGACGCCGCAGCCATAGTTGGGGAATTTGCAAAATGCAGAGAGTGGCAGCTCGACAGGTAAGTAAGGTGAGCGCCCCAGCTGCGGCAGGCAAGACATCAGCCAGCCTTGCGACCGTTGCTACGGCGTCTGTGATGAGCTTGACACCCACCCAAGGCCTGCACGGCAGGCAAGGCGTTAGCAGGACGCCCGCAAACAATGCTGTTGAAAAGAAATGTGTGATGCGGAGGGGGCAGGTTCTGCGATGCGCATTTCAGGTGAGCGAGGCTCTGTCCAACGCAGATATTATCCAATGTAAGGAGCGTCTGCAAAAGAAACAACAACTGACAAATTCCACTGAAATATCACCGCAATGCATGCATCACATGTATCGCATGTATTGCATCACATGTAGTGCGCTGCCACACACGACTCGACGCCAAGATGGATTCCGCATCAATCCACATTCAATGTAACATTGCGTGCCACATTATGTTTTTGACGACTGCTGAATAGTGATCAGGCTCGAACTTCGGTGCTGCCGTGGAATTGCCCAAAATCAGTTGGCCTGGAAAGGATCGCTCAGCCCACGCTTCGCCTGAAAGACGGCATTCTAAGTTTATGACCCACAAGCACTGCCTGAAAACAGTGCTCTGAAAGGAAATGTGCCCCGCTTTCTGCAGGCCGTTGTATCTTAAGCTCCGAATTTGAAGTACATACGGCACCGGCAGCTTTTCGTCCTCAATCGAGATTTCCTGATGTGCAGCATCCACACCTCTGCTGTGCCGCGCCCAGCTTCTATGCCGCGTTGGGGAGGGGAAAAAGGACAGCAGCGTTGGCCAGGCATTGCAGGTTCATGTGCAAATACTCTCCATGGGGGCTGCTGTGACCTGAGAGAACATCAATGATAGCAGGCGCAGCGAACGGCCGTTTGCTGTTCTGCGGTAACCACCACCTTTTGAGAGCGGATGCACGGCTTTTACACCGACCATCACTTAATGATTGAATTTATGAAGGCCTCAGCGTGCTTCTCTCCTGGGGTTTGCGTGGAGTCAAGGAGCTGGCGCAGCAGCAAAAGGCAGTGCCACCAGGGCACGGCGCAGCAAAACGATACCGAGGGTGAATGGGAGTCATGCAACTGAAGCTGTTGACAGAACAAACAAAACTGGCGTGCACCCTACGGGGCCCATGCAGCATCGCGCCACAATCTACAATCCATTGCAAACCACCCAGGGAGTTTCATAGCGACCAGTGCATTCCCGACAAATCCACAGACTTGGCAAACAGGAGCCCAACCCCGAGAATCTGGAATCTAGAATTTACAAATTTAGAATCTAGCAATTAGAGCCTGGAATCGGCGGCAGCAATAAAGGCGTATCTTGCCGGAGATTCATGGTGGACCGGGAAACTACCAAGCCACTTCTAGCTCCTGGGCTCACAAATACGAGGACGGCGTTTTCCATTGCTGTTCGGACTTCACGAGGTCTTACCCTGTGGGCATACAACGAACCAATGGTCCTCGACAGTATTCAGTCGCCGTTTCTTCCGTTTCGCCGCCCGAAGTGTTGCAACAAGGAAGATTTGGGATGCGACGGAGGAAGCAAGCAATACTGCAGTGCTGTGCTATTGCATTACGCTTGCTGCCCGGCATTCACAGATTATTGAAGCGGGTTGTGTGATGTATTGATAAATGCTAACACGAGGAACTGCAATGATCACGACCATGAATTTTACTGTGCTCAGAAAACAACATGTGCATACCCCAGCAAGCCTCTCTTTGTGGCTTGATGGATTCCAGTGCCCATCAATATATTTGCAGATTGATCAATGTACATAGTCAGTGGATTCCTGGGTAGCTTAAAGCCTCAGCGTTTGGGGATGATCCCGGGGATGAGTTCAACCCTGGCATGACCTTGGGCACTTCCCATGACCCATAGAGTTCTCAGACAGTTAGTGGTTAACATTCGAGAGGGTCGAAAGTTGCGTCGAATATCTGATTACTATTTACCAGTGAGGCTGCGAGGCTCCACGGCGGGATCAACATGAGCAATCCTGGTTGTGTGTTTCGGAGCAGCACGTGTAAGGGAACGCAAAATGTCGACTTCATGTGTTTTGCCAAGCATTGTTTGGTGCGAAACTCAGACCCCTCTCCAGCGCTGATTTGACACGAAGGGAACCAAAACCGACACAGTGTGGTCCCCCAGCACCCTTGTCCCTGCCTCAAGGAGTTGGCGTTGTGTTGGGCAATCCTCGTGGCCCCATTTATTGCTGCGGACGATGGTGGAAACAGGGACCCCACGTGCTCCCGCCCTTGTCAGCTCCATCGGCAGTGTCGGTTTTTGGCACAGGGGTGGAGTTCCAGTGGACGCCTTGCCGCTCGCCGAGGGCGCTGGATATGCATGGAAGTGCGTCTGCCAAAAAGGGCAAAGTCGGTGGCAGTGACCCATTGGCGATGAATTCCAATGGCATCAATCAAATCAATCAATCAATCAATCAATCAGTCAATCAATCAATCAATCAATCAATCAAACCAGCAGGCAATAGCAACACCCATGCACCATTTCCAGCACTGCATATGCCTGTGCACCAAATGCTTGTGGTGCATCTCCTCAGGTATTGCGACTCGCCACACACGTCAACGGGACGGCTTACACGGGCCATCCCATGCAGCACGCACAGTGAATATGGCAGACGCCCTTCGTTAGCCCAAGGGCATGTGATCCACCCAGTGCCACTGCGGTCGTATTGTGGAGCCACAAACATCTTGCTACACTGCAATTCTGTTACACATACATGATCTTGTACACATATACACAAAAATAACAAACTTGGCATGCAAAATGTCCGAACCACCAAGAGTTGTTTCCTTTCTTCACCATGCCATATCTCATACTATCCAGCAATCAGCCCACACATTTCCTTTGGCTGCCTATTCGACACCATCAAATTCGACGCCATCATGCCTGCGGCATTCAAACCCCAGCGCCCTTCCCTTGCTCCCCACACCGTGCACAAAGATACTTCGAACGTCTTATAGCACCACAGGTGTCAAGCACAGGCCAGAGAAAACCCGGATTCAATACGGTTTCCCCTGGCACTCGCACAAACCTGGAGACAAGTGGGGGTCCTGAGCAAGCATTGGCACCCGCCACACTGGTGCACGCTATGAGACCAGAGCGCAAAGCAGCAACCTCTCCACCGCATGCAGAACAGCACCCAGATTCGTTTGATCTTAGTACAAGCAGATGGCACCAACAGTTCCAGTGGTCGCTAGTGGGCAACCCTCTGCTTAAGTCTCTGTGAACTGCCCACCAACGGGACTTGACCTGGCAACAGCGTCCTCGCTGTGTGGTAGCTCATTCAAGCCATCGCCGATTGGCATCGCCTTGGTCTTTGTTGCCCAGGGCACGCTTTCCAAAGACGTCGCTGTCTTCTTACAGTCACCATTGTCTGGATCGCACACTGGGAACTCAGGTGGGCAGCAGTGCTGAGGATGCATGCACACACAAGAGACTCAGTTGCCATCCACTTGCACGTGTCCATGACAAAAGTATGACATTGTTGGACCGTTGCCCCTTCTTGCTTGCAGGGCAGCATGTTACAAAAAATTTGTGCGACACAGCAGAGGGCTCTAATATTTACCACAGGGGTGAAGGGATAGATTGCCACAAATTCCAACACAACTTATGCAGGTGGACAAATCCTGCGCGCCAGGCGGCCCCACAGATTCTCTACACTGGCAAGCTGTCAGCATACAGGCCCACACCTGTTGGCTGAGTTTGTATGTTTCAATGCGCCTTCAAGAAACAAGATAGGTGCATGGAGGGGCCAAATGCCGCAATGGCACTGACTGCCACTGGAGACTCACTACATGGTCGAATGTTGGTGATGGGGAACGACCCATCATTCTAGCACAGACGCTATGGATGCAGCAGTGACCATCGAAGCCTTGGAAGGTGCAATCGCCGCATTTTCCCTCATACTCTACATGCACCAACAGGGAAACTCACCACCTCGTCTTCGCAGCAGGTCGCATCCGCATAAGGGCAGCAGCCCCACTCAAAGCACATGTTAAAGATCGACATCACACAGCAGCACGTATCAGTGCTTGGGCACTCCGTCTCGGAATCGCACTGCACAGGCGGAGATGATGGTCCAGGAGCGGGTTCAGGCCCTGGCATCGGCATGGGGGCTGGTGCCACAGCAGGGCCAGGAACTGGTGGATTGGGCGAAGTCTTCTCAGGGTAGGAAGCTGCCAGGGCCATGCCACACTGGCCCTGGCCATTGTTGAGGCCTGTTGCCAAGCGTATGTAGCCAGCCTCGCCCCAATCGGTTCCCCACGAGTTTTTGACGATCCAGTAGCCCTCCTCCCCAGAGACATTGTAGCCCACGACCAGCACGCCATGGTCCAGGTCCACGCCACAGGGCTCATCGTAGATGCCCCCACCATAGAGCATGAAGGAACTGTCCCCAGAGTGAATGGCAATGCTGACAGGCTGTATGGGAACATGGGCAGCACACCAGAGATCGTCTCCATAGCAAAAGGATAATGGGGCATACAGTGGGGACCGATCTAGCATGGTGGAATTTCTGCAAACTTTCTATTACCAAGAGGAGATGATGAAAAGCAAACTCTATGGAGGTGGACACATGGCTGCACAGGAACCACATGGTCAAATTTCCTGCCAAATGAGCTTGTCTGCAGTCATAAGGCACAGCCAATTTTGGAAGATCGTTGCATTCTCTAGAACTACAAGCTGTGAAATTCACCACGATGATTTACATGCCAATCTGTCCTAAGTCATTTGTATGTGCAGCTTCTGAAAGGGTGCCCTGGAAAACACACATAACCTACACAGTGAAAATGTGCCAAAAAGAGATGGCTGGGGTATTCCAACTGAACATGCTCACACACTGACTGGACACATCAACCACTTTGGATTGAACCAATGCTCTTCACTTTCCCAACTCTCAGTCCGACACACTTCGGAATATTGATTTGCGGACATGTTTTTATTGGTGCTGGGCTGTCCTGTGGGACACTTATTTGGGCAGCTGGGCAGCTGGGCAGCTGGGCTGCTGGGCAGCTGGGCAGCTGGACAAGTTAGGGCTGGCTGAGAGATGACCATGGACTACAGTTTGCCAACAGTACACCGCAAAAATTGTGCCTGAGTATGCAACATGAGTTTGCTCAATGTCCAACGACCTTAGTTTGGCAGACAGGCACCCTGGCAGCCACTTTCGGGGCATGATTTTCACAACTAGCCTCGAGTTGCCAGCACCACATCCAGCCAGTCCCACAGTGTATTCTCTGGCAATTCAGATTCTCGTACTTGCAGACCAAAACTACAGAAGGACATGCTAGAGTGTCAATGTTTTGCCTGGAGCCGCTCACCTGTTTGGCTGCATATTGGAACATCAGATCCTCGCTCTTTGGAATGTCACCATAGCCATCGATGGTCACAAAGTGTTCATGTTCCTTCCTCACATTGCAACGTTCATCGACTGCCTTGAATTGATAGTCTTTCTCCAGGGTGATGCCATGGTTCTGTATGACCCAAGCAAAGGCATCGTCCATCCAACCCCCCTCACACCCTTTGTCAGTGGTTTCGCAGTCGATCAGCTCCTGCTCGCTGAGCGAGACCAGCTCCCCTGTTTCTATGGCATTGATGCCCTCTATCGACCCCGTGGCTGAAAATGCCCAGCAGCCACCACACTGCAACAGCATTCATTGTGACGCAACCTCAGAAGCAGTACAACTCCATTTTGGGCAGTATGAGCCCAATCCCTTAGCATACAGTATGTCGCAATTGAACACAGGAAAACCGATCACATTCAGGGTTATGAAGAGCAGCCCTGCCGCAGCAGTGTGTCCCAAACGTGCTCATGCAATCAGTCACAGTCGTACGCTAGCAATCCGCCCCTGTCTGACCACAAGGGGACGGTGGAACACATGCCTTGACTGGCACATGGTTCCCCACAGCGCCTGTAGGAGTGCATTCAATAACTCAAAACCCACCAGCCAATACAACAGGAAGAAGGCTCCACTCCCAAAAAGGGAGAAACTCCCTAATAGAAGGAAGATGCATCTCAGCATTGAATATTTCTCTAGTGATAACGATTTGAAGCCAATGAGTACCTGTTAACAGTTTACCCCCATCACTGACAAGGCACCACTGCCCCAAAGGTGAGGGATCCACTCACCGTTTCCTGGTTCTTGACTTCTGTCACAGCGTTGTACTGTCTCCAGTCGATCGCATCGACACTTGTCTTGGCAACTGGACCAGCTGCAGGAGCTGCCACTCTCAGCCGTTCCTTTGGCACACGAGTGCCCAGAAGCTGCTTGTACTCAGCAGGACTCTTGTCTGCCATCCCATTCATAGCCAGCTGAGAGCAAAACACAGAATAGTAAATAAAATGTTTACATAAAAGAATGCGGGAGACAGAATGCTCGACAAGTTGATGATTTGACCTGCAAGCACATTGCCAGGTCCTGTTTAACATAGATGTCAAAAGATCCAGCTTGAGTCTTGACAACTAAATCCTGCAGTGGTGTAATGAAAGGCTCCACAAGCAATGCACTGATCTTTTGCTCACACAAGAACGGTCGTACCAATGACTGATCCTGTGGTTGTGAAGATGAAACTGCTGGCAAAAGATTCAAATGCCACCAGTGGAGTCAGCCACAAACTTCCAAGCATCTTATTGCGTGCTTGCTTTTTGCCAGCAATGCTTGTCTGTTTTGCAATTTCCACTCCTTGCCACTCTGCCAATTCACCATCATCATTTCAATTCGCTTGCAGCGTCATTTTTATGTCCTGCTGTCACCGGTGCAAGGTTGCATAGGCTCTGATTGCAAGTGTATTGAACATCGTTGTTTACCGACCACACCCTCAGGCAAGCAAGCTCCCAATCCAGCCTTCATGAGCGGACTCACTGCCACGCTCGCCCAAAACTGCTTTTTCCGACAAGGGCTTGGCGGTTCTGTCTTGAGGCAGACACTGTACAGCTGGGACAGGACAAGAAACACCCACACCCATTGCAATTCCAATAACTCCCAACGGCCCACAACTTTACCACCGTAAATGGCGTTTTTGAGATGAGCATTTGTTTCTCTTGGAAGAACAACCCACCCGTACGACACAAGCCGCTTCCCATCAACCCCAACCAGCCCTACCCAGTGGCTCTCGTGACGGGGGTTGTACTCCACAATGTACTCCAGGTTGGCCAGCCAGATCTTGAACCGCGATGAGTGCTCCTGCAGGCCAACCACGCTCCCCTCCACTCAAACCTTCCGACCGCGCGGCGAGAGGGCCGGCGCACAATTCGGCAGCAGAGCAGTACAAAAAGAGCACAACAAAGTCAAGGTGGCGGGCTCAATGGCGAGGATGGCGTCAAGCAAACTCACCTCCGTGCCTTCGAGGTACGGCCTGCCGTGCTCCTCCGCCCAGCGACGGAAAGCTTCGTAGGGGTTGGCCTGTGGGTCGACGTCAGGCAAGCTGGGTCAAGCATGCCCGAATTGGGACCCCCATCCACCAGCAAGGTCGAGATCAGACTCAAGAATGGGGCCGGCGGCGACAGAGGCAGCGCTCAGGCAACAAAGTCAATGGCATTGGATCTCCCATTGATCAAGACGTGGGGGCCCATGGCAACAACAAAAGACGGATCCCAGAAGCTCCAGCGTCGGGGCGAGCGCGGAGAGCCAACCATCGGACGCGCAAGAAGCGGCATAGGCAACATCATCGACCGTGCGGCCAAACTGCCCAACGTCTGGCCACCACCAATCGGACGATCCCCGCCACCTCTCTAGAAAGCCCGCGGCCCCGCAACATGGACACGAGATCGGCCAAGAAGGCTCCTTCGGGACGTCGAGGCTGGGGGCTGGAATGGGACCTACCTTTGCGGCACGAATGTATTCCTCGTCGGCCGCGCGGTCCTCTGATGCCGCCGCGGCAGCCAGGCAGCAGCACAGCAGCGACACCGATAGCCACATGCCTCCCCGATGGTTCGCCATCTCTGGGAGCTGGTCGGGCGGCGATCCCGGAAAAGGGGTGGGCTGGGGAGAGGCAAGGCGGCCCAAGACAGCCGACCGGCGGCGGCTGGATTGCTGCGCCTAGCACCAGGCGCCGGAAGGTGAGGTAAGGGCAAGGGGTGGAGGAGGTGGAGGGAGGCTGACCAGTGCTTGTGGGGGAGTGTGGTGGCCATGTGACCCGAGTGAGTGGCCGCCCATGGGCCGCCTTGTGATGTAACGGCCGCTGTTAGTCAACCAATCAACCGTCGCCGTGGACTTCGCCCGAGAAGCTTCTCGTGAGGGCTGCTTCTGGACAGGTGCGACCGTCGGATTACAGGGGGATTACGGGGGAGAACGGCCCCCTCTGCGTTGAGCGTTTCCATCGATATCCATAACACGGGGGGTGTCATCTGGAGTTAACCCGCGTTACCCAGCATTCCACCCGCGTTGCGCTGCCCTTGAGGCACGGCGCCCACCTTCCAAGCAACTCCTGGGGCGTCGCTTACTCTCCCCACCACGTGGCAGCGCCACCACACACCACTTTGTGCAGCATGCGCCATCCACCTCATCACTGCAAAGGACGGCGGTCCATTCTGGCCGTCATCCCCGGAGATAGCGCAGTCAAATCACCCCTGAACGGGCAGCTACGCCACTTCGACACCCTCAGCACCACGTCAGCTGAGGGTGCACTCAACGAACAAGCTTTGTCCCTCGCGTGAACTGGCTCTTCACGAAGAACTGCTTGTCGCGACGGTGTCAACGGCCAAAAATAGTAGCGACGGCAAGGGAAGTTTCAGACGAGCGGTAAACATCCAATTGACCGTCAACAATGCAAACGCGCTTGTAGAACCTCTCGCAACTGCCCCCCAGAGCGCCACAACCAGACGCAGCTACTCCCCAAAGCCAGCGAGGTCAGGGCACACGTCAGCACCATGGGTCGGGGCAGCTTTGTCCACAGCGTAGCGATACAATACACGAAAGATGTTTGTTCCCCTCGATGAGGCTGTGCAGTGATGGAAGTTGGTCGCTTTTAGATAGCAGCACGCCCACGCTGGCAATGCTGATCTTGAACGCCAAGGAAAGCGGCTAACAAAAGGCACAGACTGGACGCGACTATTGAAAAGGTCGAGCGCTGTTGCGTTCAGGCTGTGGCGAACGTTGCACACACGGCCACGGGAGTCAGGCAGCCAGGCTGAGTGGCTAGACCGCCGCGAGAGGCACACACAACGATGCGCAACCGTTCTTACAGCTGCCAGGCTGAGTGCAACAAAACAATGTCCCCTGCAGCTTTCCCCATGACCGCAGTATTTGTAACCCCACCAGCTCTGGCAAATATCCCCCAAAGATGCTCTTTTGATATCCAGAATCTTTCTGCCACATCCGCCGTTTCACTGCAGCTTAACCCAGTATGCCCCATGGGCCTTATTCCCGTCAAACAACCACGTGGCGCCTCCACGCACCCCTCGGGGCTCCGTCTCACCAAGGTCCATGGCAGACCACTAGGCGGGCAGCCCCTAAGCAAACGCACGCGTCCAATGGCAACCTGGGTGCTCCTCATGCATCCCAAGCTGTTTCCCGGGCGTGTCTGGCTCATGTATCTCCATGTGATATGCTGCCACGTATTGGCATTGTGCTCAGCATTTTTGGTTATCTTAATGGACTCTTTGTGCGTATGCTGAAGTTGCCATAGTCTATCTTTGTCATCTACCTGCGTTTTGAGTGCCTTGAGCTGCAATACTAGAAAATTATATAGCACGCCTGACTGATGACTTCGGGGTTCCCACATAATTGAGCGCCAACTTGCTTGATGGCGATCAGTGTGGCGTGGGTGCCGAGGCTGCCCACATCCCCTCTGCACTATATCTGGACCTCACTGGTCGCCAGCTGAGTGATATCATTAATTTACTATTTTTTTTAATGAATCCCATTAGTTGGCGACCCGAACATCATGCGTTGATTCTCTCATTGATCAATTGGATGGCTTGGAATTTGATGCTGGCAACATTGTCGAAAGGCCTCCATCTGTGACTGCCCTATGGTCTGGTGAGCCACGCTTTGTCACTTGTGTTTTACAACAAGCGTCCAATCCAGAGTCCAATAGTAAGGGCTCCACCAAAAGCGAGACACCCCACTAAGACTCCCAGCAAGAAAATGCACACTATGTGCTTTCAATGAACAACCACCTCAGAGGGTTGAATCACAGGCTGCACAATCGCAGCACCCTCCTGACGACCCTGACGACATTTGTGATTCAGCTTGCCGCAAAGTGCTAACACGATTCATAAGGGACCGCAATTCAAACCAATATTCTCAAAGGGTCCAGTCCCATGAGGCATCCACCTCTGCAGCTCAGCACTCACACTGGCCAATTCCCTTTTGAACCGATGGATATTCAGCAGGAAAGGGGCAGAAAATCAGAGAACAACAATGTGAACATCAATGCCAAATTGATGGCAGCGAGGGAACCGACAATCTGCCCGCAATTCCAAAGGACCCATAGAATTGCTCTCTCCCGCTCCAGCTCTGCAGATGAAGACTCTACTGGATCCCTCACAGCCTCCTTTATTAGCACCAACAAGACATCAGAGTACTCCACAATTTCCAAGATGATGCAACTGCCAAGGAACCTCTTTGGCAGCTTCTTCACAATTCTCCCTTGTCCGTCACAGATTCTTGCACAGGAGTGGTCACCTCAGCCTCAATTTCATCCTCAGATTCCCCTTTCCACTTTTTTCAAACACTTTTTTCTCAGCACTCCTGGAAGCCGCCTCTTGCTGAATTCTTCGCTTTCTTCGCTTGTAGAAAAATACTCTTTTTGCCGGCCACAACTTCAACAAACTCTCTCCAGCTGTCTCTGATCTTCTTGACGTCTTCTTGAACCAACAGTTGACCAGTTCGGCCTCAAAATCAATCCTTAGGCCTTCTTTTCACAGGCACTCCAGGTAGTGTTGCAGGGAGTTGCTTCACGGGTAGCGTTTCGTCGCCGGTCCTTTCTTGGGGCCCGTCAGAGCGTCCCCTTGTATCCAGACGTTGGACCCCTCGCTTCGCAGTTGATAGACAGCGCCGGCCAACGTCACGACTCCACTCACCCCCCTCCGAAGCTCGTGAAAATTTGTCGAGATATCGCCAGTACCTCAGGAGACTCCTCGAAGCTTGGCCAACGTTGGGCGCTGGTCGTTGACTAGAAAATTTTTCCCAAGGCACTTCGTAGTCAAACCGCAGGCAACAAAGACACCACAGGGCAGCTGCCAGCGTTCCACATCCTTTCTGGGCATTGCAACGACTTGAACCACAGCAAACGTAATCACTGATATTCCAGAGACCCAAGAAGGGCTTCTGGGTCCCTAGCGGACCCTCGTGGGTCAGTCAACGATGTCGAGCATTCAATTCGAACATGGTGCAAATGGTTGCCGCAGTGGCGGCAGGGCTGCAATGTCTCTCACGTTGCGAACGCTCGAGGCGGTCTCAACGCACCCGAGAAGCAACACACCGTCCCCGCAGCTGCACACAGCTTGGGCGATCCCTGGATTAGTTCACGGCCAGCTCACAAGGTGTTCCTCATTGTGCTAATGTGGCCCAAAGCCTTTACACGACCAGCCATTGGTCCCTCACAGCACTGCCCCTTGTCCTGCCGAGACAAACAACCAACTGGCCGCGCTCCATAAATATCCCAGAACACATCCTTGTACAGCCAAGATATCAGAGAGCATCCTTGGCTCAGCTCAGATCACTCCAGTTTCAAAAGTACAGCGCTGAAGACAGTTGATACGAACAATACAATGTGGATGCAGATTTGGCATTTCAGATGCCAGGTTGATGTTCGAAATGCACCATAGTAATGGTGGTTCTGCTTATATGTTTAGTTGCTTTGTTGACTATAATTCTATTCTCAATTCTTGCAGCCCCAGACCCGTGCGGTCTTGGGCGCACGCCCCGCAGTGCCACCCTCTTTGGGTGCTTCGTAGGTTGATGCAACAATGGTTTCGGAGCAGGGCCCTTGCTGGGCCCCTCATCATCTGACCCCACCCGAAGGAAGTTGATGAGGGCAGTGAGAGGCGGCCAAGGGATGCCGGTGGAAAGGCATTACCATCGAAGGAGTAAGCAAGCCAGTGATTTGCCACCCGGCATGATCGAAGCCAGCATAGGCGAGTGGTGCATGGCCTTGGCTTGTTGGGGCTAGGCCGTAGCCATTGCGGGTTGTGGCTTGGAGTGTTGGTGTGCCACGGACTGAGGGTTGGAGCCGGGCTGTGTTGTGTGATGGGCTTGCACTTTGAATGGACCAGGGGAATTGGTGTCCATGGTGGAGGTCCCAGCTCTGGCAGATAACCAAGGCCAGAATGGCGTAGTGGAGTGCTAGCAAGGACGCACTAATATGGCAGGATCAAGCGTGGCGCGTCGGTGGAGCATTGTAGCATGCCAGAGAAGCATTGTGCTGCGGGAAATTGAGAGGTGCATGGCGAAGATGGGCATGTAAATGGCCCGCATTTCGATTGGCCGAATGCACATTTCTGGAGGGCATTGCGGCCCGAGTTGGTGGGTCAGGAACGGGCAAAGAGATGCCTGAGCTGCCAAAGCAGGCCCGGTGAATGGGACGCGCTGGAGGGGCTGGTTGAAACAACGCAACAATGCAAAGGTGGTGTTGTGGATGGCCATCGCCTTGGAGAGGCATGGCCGGGCTGGTTTCTTATTGCATTGTAGATCTCGGCCGGCGTCATTGAATGGAATAGGTCAAAGGTACAGCCGCTGTGTGTGGAGGAATGCGCGTGGCCAGAGGCCGACAATGCGGCCGATAGAAGTGAGTGGGATGGCCCTGTGCATTGAAGCGAGTGCCATGGAACGGCCCGCCATTGGGCCGCGAGTTCCAGCAATGCAAAATGAGGAAGATGCCAACCATTGAGCTGGCCATTGAGTCTAGGGGAAGCGCACAGAATGGAGCACACCGGGAAGTTGATACAACATGCAGAAAGGGGAGGCATGCGGTGGCACCATGGGCCTAACGATGCCCATGGCCAACGTCCGCGAAGGGCTCAGCGACTAGAGGTGGCCACTCAAAGATGCCATCCGGTCCGTTAAATTTTATTTGTTAATTTTTATCAGCTGTCCGTTAAATTCCGTTAAAGAAAAAGGGAGAAAAATTCAGAAAAAACGAAAAAAATCCAAAAAGTCGAAAAAAACCCAAAAAATCACAACAACTGCGGCTAGTTGAAAATCTAGTATGCATAGGTTAAAATAAAATACAAACATACTCTCTAATAGCGAATTCCATAAACTATAAGTATGATTGAAACCCAAAAATCCCCAAAAATCCAAAAATCCATTAATTTTTGGTTGATTTTTGTCTTTTTTCGTTATTTTCCATTAATTAACGGAAAATTAACGGAAATTAACCTCTGTCCGCTATTAACGGATCCAGGTGGCCACCTCTGGTCGCTGACAGTGACCCCACCGAATCAAGGCCAGAATGGCCTTGGGGATCATGGCGAGCAGTGCGCCTGGTGCCTTAGAGAGAAATGGCGCCACACTGACATTTAGCTGGTGCGCTATATGCCACAGAAACTAGGCGATGGAGGTCAGTTCCGGGCACCATTCTGCAGGCCCCGGCGATCGCCTACATCAACACTGTGGGATTGCACAGGGAATCTCGTGTAGCAGGCGCCCCCAGGTCAGTGAGCAAGGCGCCCTTGGCCCCCGTTTGCTTAGGAGTATAGTGCCACAGTGGGCGATGGAGTGTCGCGGTCAGCGGTGGGTGCAGATAGTGACCCCTGGCAAGTTGAAGCTGCCGGGAGGGGTGGGGGGGCTGGGGGAAGTTGGGTGAGTCAACTAGACCGCCCAACCACATGACAATCCCGCACCAAGAGGGGTTCATGCGACAATCCCAGCAAGGAGGAAGCCCCAAGTACTTTATGTGATTAGGAAAGGGGTGCAACCCACTTCAAGGGGGCCCCTTGCCAGCGCCTGCAACCCAATGGACAACGCCTGCACCCTAGAGGGGTGTTATTGGAGACTAACCTAGGATGCTTAAGTATTGGCCCCTAAGAAGGAGAAAAGAGGGATCCTGAAGAGGAGAAAAAAAGGAGGCAAACAAGATAAATTAACCTTTTGTATTATCTGCAATTTTGTCACAGATCTCTAAGGAGTCACTAAGGGGGATACTCAGAACCCCTAACCTATGGACAGCAATTCTGCCAACGCCTTGGAGTGGTTGTGGAGGACTTCTAGACATCCCAATGGGTGGACAGCGAGTTAACATATTCAGGAGTAGCGGTGGAGCTTCACTACAAGCGAGGTTGTCGGTAGCCTTTAGGCACCGGGTACCAATTGAGTAGCCTTAGGGCAATAACCAAAAGGAAAAACAACATGAGCCGTGAGGGATGCATATAAAAGTCGGCTAGTAGTGAGCGGTGGGGAATGTTAGAGGATAAGGACGAGGGGGCATAGCAGGGGAACAAGTTTGGATAGCCAGAGAGTGAAATATTGTTTATATTTAGAAGAGTCAATGACTAGGAATTGCTTGTGGTTTATACTATATAGGGGCAAAATGGATAAAACATGTGACCATTGGATATCTTAGCCTGGGTGCGGTTTTAAATAACTAAGAAAAGGGGATATTGTACTTGGGAGTTTCGAAATACTTAATTGCATGTTTGTTATTGGGCTCTAGAGTAGCTGGCAGAATGTGGTTGTGATTGTTTATATTGTGTATACAAAAAAGCATGAGCTCCTATTTGAGCAAGAGTTTTTAGTATTGGTATCTTTAGCTGTTAGCGAGTGTGGGTGTCTCTGAAGAGTTACACATACACCAATATTCATCAGCACAAGGATGGGTGGTAGAAAAGGAGGTCTAGGTGGAATGGAGGGTAATCGCATAAAACACATCAAATCCACTCGACTTGAACTATACGTTATTGCCACACTAGTTATTGCACTAAAGAGCCTAGGTTGGTGTTAGGGATTTGGCCGAATTGTCTTAGATTGCTTCACTAAGTTATATGGTTTTGTAGTTAGTTTGTGCACACCAACGCCTCCAGAGTGAGGTACAACTTAAGCACAAGTTTGCCTAGCGGATTGTGACACTACCACAAGATTGTCAGTCCTGAGCTTCATTGATCATTCATCTTGGATATGAGTTGGGGCCCAGACTTTAGGTGAGTTTATCTCTCCGAGTGTCGGCGCGGTCCCCCCTTGGCCGCGTCAAGATACCCTGGCCCGTGCTCTAGGGCCTCTCCAGTGGAAGCGTGGTCGTCCTTGGCCGGACGGCGTGTCCCGGGCTCTCTCTCGCCCATGGGTGACGGCCGCTTGGTGGGGTCCCGTCCGAGGCGCACGGCTGCTGCGCTCGAGGAGGTAGGGAGGCAGGCGTTCCAGAACAATCGAACTACAATCGGCGTGGCTGCACACGCTCTTACATCCCGCGGCACACAATTCCATTAATATCCATTAAACTCATTAATTCCATTATCTCCAGCGGCCGGGGGCTCCGCCCCGGGACCCCCCCTGTCTTGCAAGCACCCTTCGGGGGCCTACGCACGGCCTCGCTTTGCTCGGCCGAGCTTGGCCCCCTACGGGACCTCGCAAGACACAATCCCACAAGCAGTTTGCCAAACCAAGTGCACGAAATTACCACACAACATCATTGTAGTAATAATATCTCATCCCTTAGCAGAGGTTACTAGAAACTTATAGGTTTTTGTATCACTCCATTTGTGTTAGCGGTAGTGGAGATATAACCATTAGAAGACACAATACTTAATACCCCTCCGCAAGATACCCATAATCAAGGAAACACACTACCCCCTGTGCTTTACACCACATAGTCGTTGTAGTTAAGGACCGGCCAAGGGGACTGGCCTGGTTAGGAATAGCAATCCAAGGGGGCCGAATGGGTATGGTAAGCTAATATTGGGTATGTGACATCGTCGTATATTATTGATATCTACACTTTATGGGTGATTGGCCATGATTGGGCCAATCACTAGAGAGTAAAAGGGGTTGGTCGGTGCCCATTGACTATTATCATTTGGCTCCTGCACCTGCGCACATGCCCCGCAAGGCCGGGTGGCTATGCCGTATGGCTTGGGCCAGGGCATCCCATTGTGTGACCATACCCCCATATGGCAGGCCCATCGGATGTGATCCAAAGGCCCACCATATATACTGAGGCAACGAACACCCCAATAGCTAGGGTCCCTGATAGACCCCGAGGACCGGTGATGGCACCAGATGTATGCGAGCAACCAGATGTAGAAGGGACCAAGACGGGGGCGGCGTCCGGTGGCCGGCCCCCACGCATCACGTCGCCTATTGCCATATTCGCTAAGTCGCATGGGCTCCTCCATTCTGCTGAGTCATATTGACCCTGCCAAGGCACCGAGTCACATGAGCTCCCCCATTCCATTGCACTAGCCCTTTGGCTCTTATTGGTAACCACCCCATCTGCAGGTAGTGGTATATTTTGCTGCTTAACTCTCACTGACCGTCAAGGCGCTTCCACCCTGGTACCCACCTCCACACTATGCTATTGCCCGCTAGCTATTTTGAAGCTCCACCATGGAGCTCCAATAGGCTCTACATTAGAGGTGGCCACCCGGATCCGTTAATAGTGGACAGAGGTTAATTTCCGTTAATTTTCCATTAATTAACGGAAAATAACGAAAAAAGACAAAAATTAACCAAAAATTAGCGGATTTTTGGATTTTTTGGGGATTTTGGGTTTTAGTCATACTTATAGTTTATGGAATTCGCTATTAGAGAGTATGTTTGTATTTTATTTCAACCTATGCATACTAGATTTTCAACTAGCCACAGTTGTTGTGATTTTTTGGGGTTTTTTCGTTTTTTTTGGATTTTTTTCTTTTTTTTCTAAATTTTTCTCCCTTTTTCTTTAACGAAATTTAACGGGCAGCTGATAAAAATTAACGAACCGGATTTAACGGATGGATGGCACCTTTGAGTGGCCACCTCTACTCTACATCCATGACTAAACAAGCTTTCGTGCAAAATGTCGGTAAGGTCCAAATAGGAGCATTTGTGCGCAATGTTGTTGTTATGTGATTATTTTGGCGAAACGGTTGTGCGTAGGACTGGACGTCTGAAAATGGACGTGTTTGTGCGAAATATTGATGTATTTGAGTACAAAACAAACAGGAGAGGGAGCGCGCATTTACAACACACGTTCAGCGATACACAGCACAATCTCAAAAAAGTGGTTACAAAAAATTTACAGCACAACGTCAGCTCCCAAGTGGGGAGTCAACACCCACCGACCCTACCCCTCCGAACAGCCCAACAACCTCTACCATCCGCCGCGCCGCCCCTCGTGCTCGCACTCCCCTGGCGGACCACACCACTCCCCCCCGCCATCCACCTCGTCCCGGTACCCCACCCCTTCCCCACCCCACCGCCCTTCACCCCCCCTGCCAAACCACCACCCCGGGCCGCCCTGTCCCCCTGCACCCGGCGGGTTGGCGGCCGGCATGGCGCGTGCATGGGCCAAGGCCGGTCGGGAGCATCCCACCGCATATCCACCCCCCCGGGGGGGGCGGAGCGCCCGCCGGCCCTCCGAAAAGCCTCCATGAAAGTGTCAAGGAGGCCGGGGCTGCCCACGTGCTCAACGCCGCCCCCCCGCCGGACCAACCCAGCAGACGGCCGACTGCCGCCCTCCACTACCACGCCGGCCGCCCTGGCACCCGCCACCACGCCTGCCTCCGCAAGGCCACCCGCCCCATGGAGCTGGCCATGACCGGAGGGGGAACGGGGACGCTGCGCCGGCCCCGGCGGCACCGGCGGCCCCCGACCCAGGGCGGGGCTGGACCCACCCACCGCCAGGCCCACCATTGCGGTCGCGGCGCAGGCGGCGGCCACGGGGCCGCGGGGCTCCGCGCTGGTGGGAGGGGGGCCCGCGGTCACCCAGCACCGCCGGCCCTTGTTGAGCCAGCAGGCCTTGCAACCAAAGACGAGCTCGGCGGGGGTGACGGCGGCCTTGAACCATGGGCAGGGCGGGTGGACGGTCCGCCCGAACTCGTCCCACCGCCCCGCGCATCTCCAAACGTCCCCCCAGGAGGGGACGCGCATCCTCAGTGTGACGGAGTCCCTACGCCACAACAAACAAACACCTAGTACAGCATTCCCGGGCCACTCAGTGATCCTTTGCGCGCGTCGCGCGTGCAAACACCCTTTGCGCGCGTCGAGCGCGCAATTAAAAGAAAGAAAAAATAAAAAAATTAGAAAAAACCCAAAAAATTGATTGTTTATTCTTTTCTCCGTTTCCGGTCCACTCACCCTCCGTCAGCAGCCGCCTCCTCTGAGGGGTCGATGGCTGGCGCCGCCACATCCGGCGGAGCGGGGGCCACAGGTGCTTGGCGCGAGGGGCCTGCCCCATGCCCCCACTCCCTGGGCGCCTGCGGCGGGGCATCGGCTGCGCC
>CAJHUC010002918.1:0-28097 GCA_905146915.1 Ostreobium quekettii
CCTACCGATGGGCCCCACCCCCCCCCTTGCCATGCACGTGAGGGTTGATCGGGGGAGATCCTGAGCCGGTCGGTCTTGTGCTGCTGCGGGCCGGTGATCTGGTGTGCCCGGGGTACGGCTGAGCGTGCACCCAGGCCCGTGTGGGCGGGGCGCCCGATCAGCTTCAGTCCTTGAACGATCTGGTTCACAGTGCCCTGGCATGTGCCCAGGCGGCGGGGCGTGGGCCGTAGCCACCGCGGTGGGTCGATCGGCTATGCGTGGTCCCGGTGGTAGTCCAATGGGGGCCTTCCTTTGTCGGCGATGGAACTGGCTGTCGTCCGCCGGCACTGCCCTCGAGGGAGCAGCGCTATATTGATTGGCTTGTGTGGTGGTTGGTACAGGTGCCCGGTTTGGTCGCGATGTGGCCGGCTGGACGAACCCCCCCAGGGAAGACGGACCAGGATGGCCATTCCTCGTAGCGGCGTGGCCCACTTCTGGATCCCCTTCACCCCCCAAGCAGGGCTGCACCACCTGGAGGGGGGCTGGCCCGGACAAAGGAGCCGAAGGCTGCGAGGCGCCGGGTATCGAAAAGGCCGCCCTTGGGGATGGATGCCCAGTCGGGCGATGCGGTAGGGAGTAGAGGTGGCCACCCGGATCCGTTAATAGCGGACAGAGGTTAATTTCCGTTAATTTTCCGTTAATTAACGGAAAATAATGAAAAAAAACAAAAATTAACCAAAAATTAGCGGATTTTTGGATTTTTTGGGGATTTTTGGGTTTTAATCATACTTATAGTTTATGGAATTCGCTATTAGAGAGTATGTTTGTATTTTATTTCAACCTATGCACACTAGATTTTCAACTAGCCGCAGTTGTTGTGATTTTTTGTGTTTTTTTTTGATTTTTTTGGATTTTTTTCGTTTTTTCTGAATTTTTCTCCCTTTTTCTTTAACGAAATTTAACGGACAGCTGATAAAAATTAACGAACCGGATTTAACGGACCGGATGGCACCTTTGAGTGGCCACCTCTAGTAGGGAGAGAGGCGGTAGGTCTGGAGGGCTGGCAAGAAGCGGTTCAGACGGAGGAGAACCAGCTGCTCTAGGCTGCTCAGCTTGCCCAGGTGATGTTGGAACCCTCCCAGCCCCGTGTGGGGGGGGCGTGCCCCCCCTAATCCCTCCGCCCATGTCACCAGGGGCCGGGGGCGCCCAATGGCGTGCGGGCAGGGTCCACCCCGCTACGCGGAGGAGGGGGGGGGCCCGGCAGCCCCTGAACCGCTGGCTGGGGGGTGCTCGTCAGTGGGCGGGGTGCGGGAGCGAAGGATGGGGCAATCGGCGATCAGGTGGCCAGGCTTCTTGCAATAGTAGCAGGGTAGGGCAGTAGGGCCAGTAGAGGAGGTAGATTGCTTGGTGGCAGCCGCGAAAAGCTTGCGGACATCGGGGCAGGCGTTGGCGGAGTGGGTCGTGGCTTGGCACCAAACGCACCAGGTCCCGCCAGGAAGGCTCGGAGGGGTAGGCCCGGGAAGTGGAGCTGGGTCCGGCGAATGGATGAAGGCTCGGATAGCTGTCATGGCCATCTGGGTGTCGCCTGGGCGTTGCAGGGCCATCACCTCGTGTAGATACTTCTGGACGGTGTGTGGTGAACGGAGCTTGTTGAGTAGGGGCTTGTAGATATCGTAGAACTGTTCATGTAAGTTCGCCTTCTTGTGATGAAGGCGGTTCGCTGCCTGAAAGTGGCTGGCAGCCTCGGCTGCCTGAATTGCCTGGTCGCAGTCATGGACCCGGGCCGCATAACGCTCCTCCACCACAAGCTCCGACGGAGTGGAGGTGAGTTTGGTGCCGCCCACCAATTCCGCCAGCCCTTTGAGAGCGCACGACACGGGGTCCGGAGGCCCCGCTACTGGATCCCCAAACAAGCCCTGGGCGTTGTCCCGTACCCAGTCGCCTGGCGGCAAGGGGTTGGCCCCTACGAAAGGGTGCAACGCGTCTGTCCCGGCCGAAGGGCCCGAAGGTGGGAGGCCGGAGGGGCCCGGCCGTGGCCCCGTGGGAGCGCCGAATCCCGTGCCAAAGCGATCACCCTGGCTTGGATCGGAGGCCAAGCGCTGATGGGGGAGCTGATGGGGCCCAGGGAGTTGCGGGTTGCCACCGTGCCTGGCGATCGGCCCAGGAGGCTGCTCGTCCATCTGATGGGGCTGACCAGTAGGTGGGGGGCCCTGGGGCCTAGGCTGCCACCAATCGCCGTTACCGCCACCCGGCTGTCCGAAGGGCCGGTCGGGGGGGGGCCAGTGGGGTCGGTGGCCGAGGGTACGGGCGGAAAGTCCCCAACACCATCCGGCGCAGCGGCAGAGCCGGAAGGCCCGGAGGAAGATGGAAGAGGATGAGCGGGGGAGCCCCCGCGCGAGCCATTCCCGCCCGCCGCCACGAGAGGCGGCGGCGCGGGCGCCGCAGCGGTTGGAAGGGGCCCCACCCCCAAGTCAGAATGAAGGCAGGCATAGTCCAGGGCGGCATCGGCGATAGCGCCGTGAGGAGCGGGCGGAGGGCCGGCCGCAGGCCCGCCGCGGTGGGATAGGGACGGCGCGCCGGAGGTATCGTAGGCGGGCGTAGATGCCAGGTCGTAGGCCGACAACGGCTGGCTCCCGGAGGCAGGGTGGGGGAGCCGGTCGGGCGGGAGCCCGGCAAGAGGCAGCTCAGCCTCGCGGGCAAGGATCCAGTCGTAGTCGGGCGAGTCTTCAGCGCTGGTGAAGAGGTCATCTCTGATCCGGCGGAGATGCGGCCGCGCCGCCCACCAATCGCGGTTGCGAGTGATGGCTGCGCATGCCTCAGAAGCGGCGGCAGCAAGGAGACGGCCGTAGGCGTCCCGGGATGCGGGCCGGATGTAGGGGGGCCCCGCAGTGGCGGGGAAGCGAGCGCCGGTCTCGACCAACTGCAATTGGGTGTCCCGCCGGAAGGCGCTGGCCTGGAGGCGCTCGTCCGCGACCCGGGCGGTGACTTCCTGCGAGAGATGAGGCGGAAAGGCGGCATGGAGGCCCTGGAGGTTACAGTGGGATGGAAGACCGGGCGGAAAGGAGGCCGGGGGGGCCGGAAGGCGACGGACAGGCCGCTGATCGGCGCCGATCGCCGGCGGATCGCCGGGGGCAGAAATGCGCGCCCTTTTGGCCACCCGGTCGGAAGACGGGCGACGACGGGCGCGGGGGCCGGCAGGAGGGGCCGGGTGGGCCCGGGGGGCACGGGAAGGCTGACGGGAAGGCGAAGTGCGCCGTGAAGGCAGAGGATCGCCGGGACCGGCCGTGGCGGCCGGCAGATCAGGGGCGAAGGAAGGCGGGGGAGCTTGGACGCCGGCGGGCTCGGATGGGCCTCCCGGTCCAGAGGTCGAGGGGAAGGGACGGGGCCCAGAGGGACGGCCAGAGGCAGGGGAAGCCGGCGTGCCCGCCGGTGCCGCAGGAGCTCCCGAAGGAGCGTCAACTCGGACGGCAATGGAATGAAGCCGGGGCGTCCCGAGGGAGGGCCCGGAGGGGCCAATCAACGAGGCAGAAGGGGCCTTGGCATCGGGGTCCTCATCAGATGATGGTGCCAGCCAGCGGCCATGGTCGGCAAGCGGGGAGCTGGGCCGGGAGGAGGGGGGGGCAGAGCCCCGGCGCCGTCCACGGCCCCGCCCGCGGCAGCACCCAGGGCGAGGGGTGCCCAGCGCGGTAGCGAGAAGGACGCAAACCAATGCCACCACCACCCACAGCAAGCCCACAAATATGATGGGGTAGAGAGCGGGTGGGGGAGGAGCGGCGGGGCCGGGACCGGCAGGAAAACGGTTGCCACTCTGGGCGTGCGCCTTGGCAGCTGGCCACTGGCGCGCACTGTCCCCAGTGAAGAGCTGTGGTGCTAACCCGGCATACGATACTTGGCTCCGCCTCTTCGGTGCGGATCAAGTTGATTTCTTGTACTGATTGATTTCGCTGCCTCTTTTTCTCTGGTGGCCGGTGCGTCCCTTTGCTTGCTTTTGGGATCTGCGCCTTTCTTTTGTGCCCCATCAAGGCTCGGCGCCCCCTTTTTCCTGTTTGTTAATACACTGTTTACTTTAGGGTGCTGGACCTGCAATTCTTGATAATATTTGGAGAGGTGGCTTTTCTGGCGGGTGTCCCGTCTGGTGTCCGTGCTCACCCACGTGCTGATGCATTTCTTCTCACCCTACGTCACATTGGTCCACAGGCACTATCTTCTCCGGCGCCCCTTACTCCTTTTGGTACATTAGGTGTCTCTTTTAACCTCTTTTTTTTTTCGCTCAGGGCTTTTGCGAACGCCTGAACCTTGCAGCTCCATACCGCCATGTAATGTGGCGATTTTCCAAGTACAAGGCCAGAGCCCGGCGCCTTCCATGCGCATGGCGCTTCTGTGGGGTAACCCGGCCCATGGGCCACCCGCACTCCAGTTTCGAATTTTCAGAACTACCAACTTTTTGAATCTAAAATCAGTTGTATTCTGCACACTACATGGCAAAAAAGTTTTGGGGATTGTTGTTTCCCCACAATCAAAGTTTTCTACCATCTTTCAGCATTCAAACAGGTCTTGATAATGCAGCCAGAAAGTGGCTACAGTTTGAGAAGTTTCAATTTACCATTCGATTTTGGATATTGAGATTTTATCATTTTCATACAATATTATATTTGTTTTGAATTGGAAACAACTTAGGGTGCGCTTTTATCCCCATTTGCAGCCTTTGTTGCAGATGAATCCTATGGTTGTGAGTTGTTGTAGCATGGCTACGTGTTTGAATTCGCCATTTGCCTCCTAGCAAACTCCCCATTGAGCAGATCCGTAAGACACATGTTATTGAGGATGCAGAAATTGGCAATTCTACAGGCCATGATGATGTTGTTTATATTGGATCAGATGGTGTTCTTGGGAGCCCAATCCCCCAAGAGAGGATTGAGGTTCAAGCAGCCGTGAAGAGGCAGGAGCAGGCATTGTCACCATTTGTATTACCATGACTTCAGTAGCCTCAATAGGCCTTCCCATCTCAGTAGCCCTAATAGGTTTTTCCAATTCAATAACAACCTACACCAAGATATCAACGACAATAATTCCAACAGCCTCTTCAGGCCTTGCAGCCAATGGTGGCACCACAACATCCACCTATGCCACTGGTGCAGCAGCAATTACCAACATTGCAACCACAGCCAGTGGGATAGTTGCAACAACTTCCGATGATGCCAGGATAGATGCAGCCACTATACAGACTTCAACAACCAAGATATGGCTAGGAGCAATCCATGATGGTACCAAAACAATAGATGGTACCCGGATAACTAGCAGGGTTGTCACAACCATCTAGCGATCTCAGCAGCATGGTCCCGGCTCCTCAAGAGTTGGAGTATGATAAAATGCTATTTGGACTTCCGGAGGGCCCTAGCTATATGCAGGCACCAAAACCATCACATCAAGAGCTTGAGACTCCCATGTACCCCATATGGTTGTGGATAGGCCTCCACCACCGCCAATGGGCTATGATCCAATGGGGCTGGGATACCGGTCTATAGGTCAAGGGTACCTTACAACTATACAAGAGGTACCCTACGCTCTTGTATACATGCAACCCAAGAGGGAATTTCAGATGAGCATCATAAAAATAGGAAAATCAGGGTATTAAACTACCCAAATAGAATGAAGACAAACAAACTTTAACTAAGTGGTTACAAGAAGTCATTATGTACTTCAAAACTACTGCATTACCCCGCAGTTTGCGGGGGTGGATAGCATTGAACACTCTAGAGGAGTCAATGTAGCATAACTTGCTAGCCCAGTTGGGCCACTTATGGGGAGTAACCCCTGATACAAACATGTTGCCCCATCCCAAATTCCAAACCTAGTGGGAGCAATTTAAATATGGGATAGATATATTGTATGATTACAAATACATGGACATTGAAATACGGTCCAAAATAGCAGCCTTTACAAGGCCGGGAACCTCAGGTCCCAACATTGTTAAGTATTTGTAGTTACTAGAGCAAATGTTTCTCAAGTGTAAAAAAGAAAGGATGACTTCTCCAAATTGCATGTTTTATACATGCCCTAGGCTGAGACCCAATAACAAGTGAAAATGCTTGTTAAACAACGACAATGAGGAGTGGTCCTTGTACGCAAGCCTTTAGGCTTATTTATTCAAGGTAGGATCTACATATAACTAAGAACACAATTCATATAGCTCATGTTGAATGTTACTTTTAAAACTTCTTAAAGCAATAGCAGTGGCCACAACAACAACAATAACATTGGACCAAGTAGAATCATTTATAAACCTATGTTTTATGAGTGGACAACAGGGGTAAACCCAACATTTCTAAAAAACAAAGTTTCATAGTGAACAGGTTTAAAAGACTCACAATGTTGATGTGCAGGGAGGTCGTTGTCACCATGAGGAGTGTGAGTTTGAGCCCATTAAGGCCATTCACGACCCTATGGAAGGGCAACACATCACCAGCCAGTCACTACTACGTGACTCAACTATGGAGGTGCTTAAAAGAGCTAGGTGATACACCCAATGCTTACAATGCTACCACCATGGACACCTCACCAACGGGAGCTTTCTGAAGTAGCTTGGTAACTTCAGGGTGCCAGCACGTGCTTCCCATGTATTTCCGCAGTATAGCTCGGCCCTATTTCCTAGTAGGTCTTGGTGGCTCTTGATATTAGTCACGCTGTGACGTCTGACATCCCGGCTGGTCGTGGTGCGTTCCCCAGGCCTCGGTTTTGTTGCACATTCCTTTGCAAAGTGTCCATATCCCTTGCATCGGTTGCACTGGACTCTGGTAGGCCTTGCCCCTTGTAGGTTATCCACCTCCATTGGCGTTGGTCCGACTCGTGGCGCTGGTCGGGGTAGGTTCCGTATGTTTGTTCCTGTGAGTTGGTGCCTCGATGTCTTGTTTACTATGAATAGGATATCTTCCGCCTTCAACGCATGACCCATAGCTTATTGGAGATTTTGGGGATTGGCTCTTTCCATGTCAAGTCTCACCGCTGGTTTCAAGCCTCGTGTAAATTTGTTGAGACACTCGTTGTCACTGATCCCCTTGATGCGCGTCTTTAGGTTTATGAACTTTATTGTGTAGTCCTCAACACTGGTGCGCTAGTTTAGTCTTGCCAGCTTGTCTCTGGCTTTTTGTCAATCGTTGGCGGCTCCAAACTGACCCTCTGCAATGTTGGTGAAGTCCTTCCACATTTAGATAGCTCCTTCTCCATGCGACTCCACCAAATTTTGCCACCATAGGGCAGCTGACCCTCAGAACAACCTGGCGGCAAACTCCACACTGTACACCTTGTTGTGTACATTCATCAGGCATAGATATTGCTTGACTTGAAACGCCCACTGTGTGAACGTCCCTTGACACACACCCTCGTATGTTGGCGGCTTTGGTGGTTTGAACATAGGCAGGTTGGACATCTCTCCAGTATTGTGTGCCCCGGTTCCGCTCAGCGCTGCAGCTACAGCCATGGCTTCCTCCAGCTGGCTTTGCATTCGTTGTTGGGCCTCATTCTGTTGCATTTTGAAGTGTCTTGCCAGCTGGTTCCACCGGCTTCCCAATGCTTGTTTAATGGCCGCTTGCAACTGGTCTGGCGAAGCTCCCACTGGGCTAGGTGATGGGCTCCGTACACTCCCAGCTTGGCTCATGTTGTCTTGACTCCTCCTTGACTCCTCTTTTGGCGCAATCTCTGATTGTCATCTTCCCGGTGTCCTTGCTCTCCAAACGTCCTTGACGTCCAGTCCCTCCTCCAGCCCGCCCTCATGGCTAGCCACTCGGCTGATGTCTTCCGGACGTCCAGCCCTTCAACGCCCTCGGGGCAATTTCCCAGCCGGTGTTCTCCAACACCCGGCTCTTTCCTTCTTCAGGTTCACCCTCGGGGCAGGCCGCATAGCTTACGTCTTCGGACGCCCTGCGATTCTTGCCCTCAGGGCCGGCCATGCCACTGACACTTCTCCTGGCGTCCAGCAGTTCTCTAACTCCGCTCCTTGGAGCTCCACACGCAGTTGACGTCCTCGTGACGTCCCGTTGCTTAAATCGCGGGTCATACCCTCCCGTCCCGCTCCTTGCGGAACCGCCACCTCCTGGCCATGGGCCATATTGTCTCGAAGTGCCGCTTCGTTGTTGGCAGCTTCGCTGGCTCCAAAACCAGTTGTAAGGGGCAGGAGCCCCTTTTTGGTTGGACGGGACATGGCCCATATTCTCGGTTTGAGTTGGGGACTGGTCAGCAGCGTGCTTGGTGCAACTTTCGATTACAAAAGTGTCTTTGGTGTCCCGTATTTATAATCCCTATCCAAGGCATCCCAAGGGTCATGCCAGAATTGGGTGAGTCACCTAGATTCTGGCATATCCACCTAGTTTGTAATTTGAACCCCCCGTTCCATGCCCGTTCGTCTCACCGACCCATTGGTCCCCAGCGCCATCCTTTACCATATTGACCAACACGGCACTCACCCCCTTTGTCTATTTCATCACCGCCTAGCCCAGTCGTCCTTAGTAAACCCTATTATATAGCGTTTCTAAAGAGTTCTTAATGTACAATGTCCAGTGCCTATATTATACAATACCCCGTGACCCTAATATACAATGTCCCAGGCCCAGCCCTTACAATGAGGCTGTGACTAAAGCGCGGGCAAAACTTTGGGCTCTGGCAAAAGGCATTGGGATGGCATGGGGTCTGCACCCACGGCTATTTTTGTGATTGGTGCGGGGAGTTGTCCTCTCATCTTTATTTTATGGAGCTCCCATTTGGGCAGCAATTTTGGGCGTGGAGTGTCGTCTGGACGATATCGATGGAACTCTGGCACACGCGTCTAGATTGGTCTTTAGTTTGGAATGGTTCACGTCCTCCAAAGCTTCTCTTGCACTGGCTGGCATTGATCCAGCCAATTTGCACATCATGAAATCTCTTGTGAGATATTTGTACAGGAATCACAAAGCTGCACTGAGCACTCCGCCTTCCATTGTCCACAGATCTTATGTCACTCTGGAGGAGATGGGAGGCGCTTGGTTTTGACGCATTTTTCTGAGTCGCCATTTGATGGACATCACAATAGCACCGCAGCATCAAGTCATGCGTCGCATCGATGAAGCTCTGATCGATGAGTGGAAATGACGATGGCATGCTGCTAACACTGGACGTTCATTGCACGCACTCCTTCTGGACATAGGACAACCATAGAGTCCTAACGATGCTGCCCTTTTTCATTGATCAGATATGGTCTAGGTGGGTCGTTTCATGACTGGCACTACCACTTTGGAAACTTCAGAATTCTGCAAGATGATGATAAGATGGTGGAATGCGCATTGTGTGGGCAAGTCTATAATTGCACACATTTTCCTTCTAAATGCAATTGAGTGGAGGATTTGCGCTTGCAATGACTGAACTCAGAAGGTATTGATATGGAAAATTTGCACGATTTGGTTTGGAAACACTGCGCAAGACTTGGAGCTTTTCTATGAGCAGTGGGTGAGAGAATTCACTTCATCGAGGCCAGCAAGGCCCTCAGCGAATAATGTGCCCTTCTTTCCCTTGGCATGCAGATAATTTTCTTTTGTTTAGTGTGTGGGAGCTTTGGGAATCGAAGTCAGCTGCGACCGCCATTAGAGAGGCGTGTTTTGCAATATGAGTGGGCCTGGAAGTGCCCGCCATACACTGGATGGTATGCTACATCGATCGATTGCATGGCGTCATGTTGATGCATCCATGGAAGGAACAAACAAATAAACATGTGGTGAACAACCACCAAACTATTGTTGCAATTGTTCTTGTGCCCAAAACGTGCAAGTTTAGGCAGCCTAATAAGCAAACAAAGGATTATGTACCTATAGGCCTAATAGACCCCGTATGTTAGGGCTTGCTTAGTACTTATCACGTAGGGAGAAAGTGCACTATACATTGTGCAACAAAGTGGATGAATAGTGGGACCCATTGGCTAGCAAGCCGGTTGTTGGCGCGGTCCCCCCTTGGCTGCGTCCATGTACCCTGGCCTGCGTGCTAGGGCCTCTCCGGTGGAAACATGGTTATCCTCGGCCAGACGGCGTGTCCCGGGCTCTCTCTAGCCCATGGGTGATGGCCGCTCTATGCGATCCCGTCCGAGGTGCGCGGCTGCTGCACTCGAGGAGGCAGAGATGCTCCAGAACAATCGATCGCTACAATCGGCGCCGCCGCCAGGCGCTCTTATATGTGGCGGCCAATCTCATCAAAGTCAGCATATTCATTAAGCATCTCCATTTTGGCCAAACCCGTTTTCTAGCTAAAGGCCTCGCTACGCTCGGCCCTTAAGCCCTAGTCGTTCCGGCCTATTCTGCTTTGCTCCACATACAACCTCCACGACTTTGGTGACGGGCTGAGTTCCGCTCAACAAGGCAAGAAACCAATGGGTTGCTACCACATTAGCGCACCGGCTCAATAGACTAAGATAAATGGGAGAAGGGAGCTCCCGCCTTGTATAATAGAATAATGTACAATATAGGGGGAATGAGAGATTGTTGAGTATTACCGTATTTGTTAATATGGTAGTAGGTGAGCCATAGGGCTTGAGACAGGTAGTGGCATAACTTGTGGACCAGTTGAGTCAGACAGGTCATGAGTGTCGGGGGTGAGGTGACTCCGGGTGATTCGCCCTTGGTACAAGAGATGAATGGATGAATGGGACACAAACAAACATTTAAATTCGAATGCATTTCTGGTGGCGCACATTGGGCTGCCTTATTGCTCCCCACAGGCATTTATAAATATAGCTGCCCAACTCCTGATTGTTGTAATTTAAAATTACAAGACCGGATATCCGCGCGCTCTGTGCAAGCGCAGTCCTCTAATTAACCTGACAGAGCAGCATCCTGCCATCCTGTGGTGGGGTGGACGGCGGTCAAGGCCAGTTTTTTCCAATTACTTTTTGGTGGGCATATTCATGCACTGATTTGCAACGTGCCAGTAACAACTTTTTCCCTTATGTATTTTTTTCCCGTGCACTAGACCGTTTGAATGGGTGCGCTAGAGAGGCTGGGCGCCCTATCCTAATACGGGCTGATGTCATCCAACTGCGCGCTCCAAGCCACGCAATGGCATGTATGGCGAGTACCATCGTTGTGATCCATAAGCCTGATGGGTGCTGCGGAATGAGCCAGTGCCAGGCACGGGCTAACTAGGAGCCTGCAGGTTATGCGGATCACCACCAAATGTCCCCCCCACCTATCGTGCCCCTCTCACATATAGCGTGCCATGCCGCTTTCTAGTATCCAGGTCGTTCTTGCAACTATCGCTCAGCCGTGGCCCTTTAGCCCGTCCAAGAGCAGTTTGTCATGGGCGGGGGTCAAGAACCTTGGGCATCGCCACATTCGCAACTTTAGGTCGCTTAGCTCACGTTGTGATGTGCGCTTTGCTACAAGCACTGGCAGACCTCGCTCAGTGGCCTAGGCAAGAGACGGCAATCGCCATGACAAAAAGTTCCCTTTTCCTCCCATGCACCCGCATCTAGCATGGCAGGGTGCGGCGTGGTGGGGCGCTAGTGCACTTTGAAAAATCCATGGTAGGGGTCGTTGTCAACATAGCCAGAGGCTGCCACAGTGCCTCATGGTAGTAGTGCATGCACACATGTCTGACTTGCTGGGCGATTATTCTAAATACCGTTGGGTCAACCGACTTGATTCCTTGTCCCAGCCCACCTTTGCATTCCCTTGAACTCATGACCAACTCCCAAATCGAACGGGATGACACGGGCCAAACCCCAGTTGGTCACAAGGGGGCGGCATGCCCCCTTACACCACAGGCTGGGGCGGCCCAGTACGTCTAACCAATCATTCAGATCGCATGATTAGTATGAAGCAATTCAAGCATATATAATCCTTAGTATCACACTTGTTTATATTAGATAGGTGCTCAAATCCAAAGGGAGATAATGCCTCTATATGAGGTTCTACTCTGTTGCAGACAATTTTCTGAAAAAACGTTGTAGAATGAGTTTGTATGATTGAGTCCACCGCTCTTAGAACGCGACTCTATTCTTGGAACGTTATTTTGCAGAATGTGCAAAAATTCTAGAGAAAATTAGAGCATGCATTTTGCTTCCTGCTTAAAAGTGTTTCATAGAGCATCCACATCTTCAACAAATGCACAAATTAATACATTACTCCAAGGGGACCAGATTGCTTAACTAGCCCACTGTAGACCAATCAGCTCGAGTAGCAATGCTAGGCATACCATAGGTTGCAAACATCTATTATGAGTCCCCATCTAATGCAACAGATCACCATATCCATAAAATGTCTTGAGATCAGCTCCGGTTGACCTTTGCAGGCCGAGTTGGCCACCAACCCGCATCAATCCTATTTGATACAAGTGCAACTAGCGTAGCATATATCAATCTGATTTGTTGTCGTTGATTGGGCTTGATGCCTATGCAGCCTTATAAGGCATCCAATTGGCAGCTCCATTGACTACACTACTTGCAACGGCTGGCTCGTGCCACTCATATGGTAATAGATCCCATTAAGTTTTCCACACCTCATTCTCATGGCCTTGACTCTCTTAAAATAGAGGTTTTCCTCACCAACAATACATCACTCCCCTCCTTAGGGGTTGTCAATTTTCCTTTATCCATCCAAGGATATAAAAAGACTGTCCGGTGTGTCGTCATTGACCTTTTTGATAATTATGACATTATTCTCGGCGACATTATTCTTGGCCCTATGAGCATGCTAGTGTCATTGATTGTTGTCATGGTTAGATCCGGGTTGTTTCGCATTGTCAGAAGATTACTCTCTGTGCCGCCCTGGGTCCTCTTGGCACCTCATAGCCTAACTCGGGGCCTTCCATTACTTCCATTTAGCTAAACGTTGTTTGGGTCATTTCTGTTTACTGGGTTTTGCCTAGTGCGTCTACTAGTGGGGTTCCCCTCTCCACTTGGTTTTGGTTCGCTGGGTCGGCAATCTTCCTAAGGGGGATGCACCAGGACCTCTTGAGCATCAGCCGTGCGGCCGCCCTGAGGGCAACAAAAATTGGACGCCAAGAAGACGTCAATTGTATTGCCTACCCCAAGGGCGAATTTGAAGAGCAATGTGTTGGGGACATCAACCGAGTGACTCGCCTTGAGGGTGCATGGGGAGCGAGAGTGCAGAGACGTCACAAAAACATCAACCATTGACAGCACCTAAGAAATAGGCAATAGGAAATTGAACAACATGAGCCAGATCAAGAGTGCTCGAAGCCAATCACTAAACCCGGCAGGAGCATCACCAGACCAGCTACATGCGGCCATCAAACAGGCACTGGGAAGCTGGTGGAACCAATTGGCAAGACACATAGAGACGCAACAAAACGAGGCCAATCAATACATCTAGAATTACCTTGACAAAGCAATGGCAATAGCTGCCATATTGAATGAGGCAAGGGCACAAAAGCTCAGAGAGTAGCCCAACCTGCACAATATGAGGCCGCCAAAACTACCAACATATGAGGGAGCTTGTCAAGGAATGTTTGCATAGTGGGCATTCCAGTTCAAGCTAATACTTATATTTGATGGATGTTCATGAAGAGGCATACAACATAAAGTTTGTTGATGGTCTGCTTTATAGGTCAGCCGCCCTTTGGTGGTAGAACCTAGTGGAAACGTAAAAGAGGGTGCCATCCAAATATGGAGAGACTTCATCAATATTGCGGAAGGAAATTTGGAGCAGCCAGCGACCGGCAAAAGGCAAGAGATAAGCTGGCAAGATTGGCTCAATGCACAAGCATGGAATAATATATGGCAAAGTTTATGGACCTCAAGACCCATATAAGAGGCATTAGTGACGACAAGTGGTTGGGCAGATACAAGCAAGGGTTAAAAGCGGTGGTGAGGTTGAACGTCAAGAGAGCCAAGCCACAGAACCTACAACAGGCCATGAGTCATGCACTAAGGGTAGACAATATCCTTTTAGGATTAATGGGATATCAAGGAGCCAACCCATGGGACCACCACCATTTCGTTTTCCACCTTAACCTATGCCACGTGCCACACCAATGCTAATGGAGGTGGACAACCTCCAGGGCAGAAGATCCATTGGAGTGCAATACCACTAGTGCAAAGGCTATGGGCACATTGCAAAGAATTGCACAACAAAACCAAGACAAGGGGAGTGCACCCAAGCTTTTCAAAATATCAGATATCATAGCGTGACTAACATCAAGAGTCACCATGACAAGCAGAGAAGCGAATTTGTGGAATACTGTAGCAATTTGGGGGATTTATTGTTGGCTACCAAGAGGCTGCCATGCTCCCTAGGGAAATTGGAAGGTCGTACTATTCGGGCATTGGTGGATTCTGGTGCCACAGACAACTCCATGGCCCAGGGGTTGCCGCAGATGAAAGGCACATATAAGATCCAAAAAGCAACCCAAGATGCTCACATCATGCTCACAGATGGAGCCAAGGTCACGGATACCACAAGACATCATGGAGTGAGGTTCATCATTGGGAACTACAAAACCATGATATTGTAAGGGCTGGGCCCTTAGCACTGTACATTAGAAATATGGGAGTTGTATATTAAAGTTGAGGAACATTGTATATTAGGGACACCAAAGGGAGCGTTGTGCAATAGGGTTTTGTTAGGGATATCCGGTCAGGACAGGGCGCCGTGTTGAGTCAACATGGGTCCATACTAGGGGCAGACCCGCAAGCATGGGGGACCTATTAAGGACAGGTATTGAGCGGGAAGTTCACACGGACAAATGGTTGACTCAATTGCGAGACATGGGGACATGAATAGACGGGAATACGAATTTGAACTAAGCCCGGGGCACTCCGCCAGTGGCTATTCAGCTGCCTTGTTGCCACCTTTGGGCAACTATATAAACAAACATAAATTGGATCCAATTGTAATCGAAGGTCGTACTGAACTCTCTCTCCCACTCGCACCGCCGACCAGCCCCGACTCGAACGGGGAAATGGGTTGTGTCCTATCTGGCCAAAAAGGGGAACCACTACCCCATGTGATTGTACCAATAGTAGGACAATCGATGATGGAATTTTATTATTAATAAAACTATTAATAACTACTAATTAATAATAATAACTAATTAATAACTATTAATAATAGTGAACGATCGAATTTTTGGCAAGGATACGTGGGCTTCAGTTGACAGTGGTGCATCAAAAAGTTTCATCAACCTGAGGGCAGTGATTAGAGTTGGTCTTCACTGTGTTCATGACGAGTGCCTACTTGAGTTATCAATGGAAAAAATATTGTCCCAAGGCAAAATACCACATGCCACAGTATGTGTAGGGTCCTCACTGGCAAAGTTGGACTTGACCGTCACCCAAATTTTGCAAGACATCAATACGATTTTAGGTGTGAACTAGTTGAGCGCAATCAATTTGCTTATTGATTGGACGGTCCCACAACTAATTTTGTCTAACAACGTGGTTACCTCAAGCGTATTTGGATGATAGATTGACCCAAGTCAGGCTACCAACCAAGTCAAGGTATTATATGATTTTTTCCACCCACCCACCCCACTATATCCTCAACAACTTTCCTTGTTGTCTATGCCGTCTTTTGGAAGCTACCCTTCATCTTCTCTTGCTTAGAGGCATAGGTCTCAATGGGGGGGTGATCAGCCCAAGACTGGTAAAAAAAAGATGCAACCAATAGTGAAAAAGACCAAGACCAAGACTACAATCAGTTCAGTGACCAGGGTTCAAGGTCAACCAGTCTTGAAGATACAATCTAGAACATTTAAACAAAGGCAGTTTATTACAGGAAAGAAGATCAACAAATTGGCGAAATAGGGAATACCATTTTTTTGGCATCGGTTTGGGGCAGAGGTGGGCCGTCTCACAACGGGGACGGACTAGGAACGGGGACGGGGATGGGAACGGGGACGGACCGGAGTCCGTCCCCGTCCTTGGGCCGGCAGGCCCAGGAACGGCCAAGGACGGATCCGTCCTTGGGCTAGAATAGACCGGGACAGATTTGGAACGGTGTGCAACCGTCCCAATTCCGTTCCAGGGCAGTATAGCCCACCTAGGAGTTCGTTCCTGTACTACCCAAGGTCTGTCCAGAGTCCATTCTAGACCAGTCCAGACTCCATTCCAGGCCATTCCAAAGGTTGTCCCAGGCCGTCCTAGAACCCGTTCCGGAGGCCGTTCCACAGTACATACCAACATCAAATTCATGCGTGGACCAATAAGAATATAGCAATCAGATTTGACGCATCGGCCGTGCGCCCCACGGTCTACAAACGTGATGCCTCTGCCCCTGCAGCGCAGTTTGCGCTTGTTGCAATGGGTGGCAAGACCAAGCAGACGCAGCAGCGGTGGCTTCCGAAGGCCGAGGAGTCCTGGCCCCTGGCTCGACGTCACCAAGGCGGCTCCCCACAACCTACGGCAGGGGATGCCCGGGGCCAGATGGAGGAGCGCCCGGAAAGGCGGTCCCCCACCTCCCAAGGTGAGGGATCTGGGCATGCGGGGGCGGCGGTGGCAGCGGCAGGGGGGGAAGGTCAGGGGGCGTCCGTTGGCGGTAGTGCCCCGCTCCTGGGCCTGTTTGACTTTGCGCATTTGGGGACGGGGGACCTGGGGGACTCGGATCTAGAACCCAGCGTGGAGGGGGCTGTGAACCCATGACAGCCGCCAGCTATTGGGGCATTTGAAGGGTTGTTGCCGGCCGGGGATCCCAAGGGCGCGTCAGTGAGCAGCAGGGTGGGGGCTGCATCTATGCTAGTGGCGATACCTGGGGGCCCGTTGACGGCATCGGGGGCCGCCTCTGGAAGCAGGGTGAAGCGCGCGGCCAGTGGCAATGGCAGGAATGCACCCTCAAGGGTAAAGCGGGCCCGAACGGAGGGAGGGGGTGGGGTGGGAGCCGCCTCTGGCAGCAATAGGTGTGTGGCCCCACCGTTGGGGCCCGAGTAGAGCGGCAGCCAGTGGGTGAAGCCATTGCATATAGAAGAGGAGGGGCGGCCTGGTATCCTTGCAAGATACAACGGTGTTACGGGGAAGGAAGACGACCACAGCAAGATCATTTGCCGCATATGCGGCAAAGGAATTTCCTTCAAGTCATCATCCTTCTCAATTGCGGAAAAGCATATGGGGCACCACAAGGTCACGCGATGGACGTTGTCCGTTGCCGTGGAGCTGGCAGACAAAGCACGGGAGGATGGTGTCGCTTTTCCCATGGCTGAGTCTCTTGCGCGGACGGCTGAGGAGGGCCGTGAGGTGGGAGTGGCACAGTACATGCAGCAGGAGGCCTTTGCCACAGGAACCGCCCCGTGGCAGCAAATGCGGTCAGCAATCACCCGCTGGATCGCAGCAGATAGCATTCAGCTATCCGTTGTTGAGTCTCCAAACTTCCGCCGCATGTGCAAGGCACTCAACGGCCACTGCCCCTCCTTGAGCCAGAAGGCCGTCACCAACGAGGTCGGCTGTTACCACGTCGTTGCATGCATTGTGTGCAATATGTTCTGCTGTCCCATGGTGTCCATGTGATACAGTCTGTAGCACACAACTGTGTTGGTTGTTAGCCTAAAAATCATATCTCTATTGTTATTGCAGGTGGCATCCATACACCGTTAGGCGGCGCAAAAGCTGCGGGGGATGGAGGAGTGGAATAAGGTGCAGCCGGCCTTCACCTGCGACCTTTGGCGCTCTCGCACGCGGTGAGAGTATTTTTTAATGACCATGCACTGGGTGGAGGAGACGCACCGGCATGATGGCCACGCCAACTGCCAGTGGCGTCTGCAGAACAGGTGCATGGGTTCAGTGCCTGTAGAAGCGGAGAGCATCACGGCTGAAGGTGAGAGATTGTGCAGTGAATGGGTAAAAGTGACTACCCAATTGGCAGCTGGTCATGTTGTTTGTTATTTGTGATATTCGCCTTTGTTGCTTGTCGCAAGCAGTTTGTGTATGCAGTGGTGGTGGACCTGGCCCGTAAGGAGCTGGAGAAGTATGGGTTGACGGGGTGAATGGGCAGCAGTGACTGCCCAACTACTAGCTCGTTGAGTGGTTTGTTGCTTGTCACAACGTGTTTGTGTATGCAGTGGTGGTGGACCTAGCTCGCAAGGAGCTGGAGAAGTATGGGATGACTGGCTGGTGGCCGTCCTTTGTCACGGACATTGGGAGCAACGTGTGTTGTTGTGTATTGTTTCTCATTGTGGTGTCGTTCACATACTCAAACACATATAAAATGTCAGAAGCAATGCTGATGATTGCATGGTTATGTGCAATGTATGCTTGGAAGGCTACCCTGGGGTCCTACATAAAGGTACTAAAACCCATTAGGGAGAAGTTCGTGTCGGTGGATGCCGTGATGGATGACATGTCGGCTGAGCTACTGGAGTTGTGTCTTAAATTCGCGAAGGACATTGGGTGGTCAGAGGCATCGGGGCAAGCAGGCCTGCCAACCCATCCTGGACAGCGGACCGTGCGCAAGCGGAGGGAGAAGCGCACGGGGCATAAGACGTTTGACACCAGCTCCGAGGAGGATTATGATGCAACTTGGGGCCGGGGCCCAAGGGCAAAGGGTGCCGCGGGGCCTAGCCAATCTGCGGGCGCTACAGCGGGCGGCGAACTGACGGATGCCACACAGCGGTTGATCACGCGACATGTTCAGGAGTTCTTAACGGGACGTTGGAGTTTGTGTGAGCCGAGTGCCCCACGAGAGGAGGATGCACTAGATTATTGGGCATGGAATAATGCTTGATGGCCCACAGTGGCGTGGGTGGCCCGGCACTCATTGTGTGTGCCAGCCGGAAGTGGTGCATTAGAATGGGGCTTCTCGGCATCCGGCCATATTGTGTAATCTCGGCGGGCATCTCTGGGGGACGAACGCATTGAGCAGCTGATGTTCCTGTCCGGCAACACCGACTTGTAAATTACAAGTTGTAATTTTCCGGGTTCTATTGGCTTGTCTCGAATTGGCCTATGGCCCACAGGCTATGGGCGTGTGTGTGACTTGTTTTAATTTTTGCTATATGTTCAACTTGTATATTGGGCAATGTGCATGTTGCCTTTGCTGCAAGTCAGGTGTCCCTATGAAAATGTATCTCCTGGCCCTGAATCCGGCCTTATGGATACCTCCGCAACTTGCATTGGTCTGCCAGTGGCCCCCCCAAGTCGTAAGACCTCCAATTCCCATGGTCCGTTCCTGGGGAACGGACAGGAACGGACCTAAACGGACAAGGACGGAGCCGTTCCATATCAGGAATGGGTCTGTTCCTGAGCCGGGACGGATTTGTCCCTGGGCAGGAGCGGATCCGTTCCAACACCGTTCTGGCCCAGCCCAAATCTGGTCCAAATCCGTTGCTGAGGAACGGCCCAGTAAAGGACTGGAATGGATTGGGACAGACTGGGACGGGAATGGGAACGGGTCCGTTCTTGGGATGGGAACGGACACCGTCCCTGTTCCCGTTCCTGTGCCATATGGCCGGGCCCAGCTCTGATTTGGGGAGTAGATTGAACTATGTCTACAGTGGGAGTAGTATATAGTGGATTAGCATGAACCCACAAGCAGAAGTTGCAATCAGCAGGCCCCAGCAAGGATTTTGTGACAGTTCAACAGTGGAAGGAATAGATTGTTAAGGCGATCAGTGTAAAGCACCGGTAGTAGCTACGAGCAATTCTTGATGAATTTGAGGATGCATTTCCGGAGAAGCTCCTGCCAGACGTCCACCCAAAATGCAGTGGAGTTTGGTATTTGTGTTCCGGAAGATGCAGAGCCACCAAGTTGCATGCCATACCATTTTGGACCAAAACAGCAAGATGAGTTGAAGGAGCAATTACAAGATTTGCTGCAACAAGGATTTATCCAACCTTCAGTGAGTCCCTATGGCACGCCCATCTTGTTCATACCAAAAAAATAGCCATTGGTGCCTTTGTATTGATTGCCAAGCATTGAATAAACAAACGATAAAGGATCATTTTCCGTTGTCTCAAATTGATGAGTTATTGGATCGATTGGGGAATGCTCGAGTATTTACTGCATTGGATTTATCTAGTGGGTATTACCAGATTGGAATGAAGGAAGAAGCAATTGAGAAAACAACATTTCACACTAACCATAGACATTTTGAGTTTGCGGTCATGCTATTGGGAGTGACGAATGCACCAGCAACATTCCAACGGTTGCTGAATAAGATATTCAAAAATAAACTGAATTTTTTCATTCTAGTGTATCTCGATAACATATTGATTTTTTCAAGAACAATGAAAGAACATTGGCAATATTTGCAAATTGCCTTGCAACGATTATAGAGGTGGCCCCCTCTGTCCATCCACAACAGAATTTGGTTAGCTCCATTAAAATTCTGTACAGTCAACGGAATCCATGAGCGGGCCACAGAGAGAAAAAGAGTCTGACAGAAATGGGCGGGGATATGCTAACGTCAGCATAGATGGCTACAAAAATCCACACAACCTTTCAGAATAGAACCACGTGTTACAGAATCTGCGCCGCAACCCACAGATGATAGCCCCCCCATAACGGAACTGCTGACTGGACTACAGAGGTCGACAGAATTCCATCAACATTCACGGAGCAACACAGACCTTTCAAACACGATGAACCCCAATACAGAAATTCCATATGCATGGTGGACGTGGGGTGCGATTGCTTGGGTCTTTGATAGATTCAGCAGGGCACACTGCTCGCCCCCATGGCACATCCATGTGCCCCTTCAAATCGTTGTTGTCCATCACGCAGGCAGAATGTACGCCCAAAGCATTCCCAAGCCCAATATATTCGATTGGCTGGCATGTGATGTGATGCCCCTGGGGTATGTGAAATGCTGCGTCAGGGCCGCCCACCGCCAATTGCCCCCATGGCGTCGGTACCCTCAGGTGAGTGGTGATGGCGGAGTGGGGCGGGGGGGTGCTGTTCTGCTTGGCTAGAGTACCGGCCGTGGTTTGGCCGGGAAAAAGCCAGTGTTGCTAGGCTCGTGGTGTGCATGGGCGGTTGTTGCTTCTCCGAGATCGTGACGGAGTGGGGCGGGGGGTTGCTGTTCTACTCGGCTGGAGTACCGGCCATGGCTTGGCCGGGAAAAAGCCATTGTTGTTGGGCTCATGGTGTGCATAGGCGGTTGTTGATACGGGAGTTTGGAAGCTCCCTCGGGCGCACAGTCGGACGAAACGAGGAGTCAACTAGACCCCCGGGGTATGGTATTAAAAGGCTTTGATTATACATCAATTAAATTGTCCGTTTGATTGTCCTTTGCACCCGAGTGTTCCACAACTCAACCCTTAGGTTGTTATTAATTAAATGTTCCCATTTACTATATCTGCAAAGCAACCGTATCAATTCTCCCCCCCACCACCAAGTGTGGCCGTCCTCGGCCATGAGACCAACGACCCAGAAAACCAGCAAGAAAGAAGATATGACATACCCAATAGAAATCCACAATACGTCAGATTAGCCATGTCCCATACCACGATCCAACTCACAATGAACCCCTGCTATCCATATGTCTATGCAGTCCATCACTTCTTTTGGCGACTCTATCTGGCCTTCTTGATTGCTTCTTGTTGTTGTAGCCTAAGGAGGTACTCTGCAACGAGGTCCGAACAATGAGTGAGGTTGGCCTCTGGCTCCCAGGTTGCTTCATGAAGCTCATAGCCTTTCCAGGCTACCAAGTACTATCTTTTGGAAGTGCTGCCACGATGCCGGATGATTGCTTCAACCTCAAACTCTTGCTCGCCCTCAACTTCTAGTGAATCCGGAGGTGAACTGGTGTTGCGTTGGAACTCTTCACTGCGCTCAAACTTCTTCAACTTCTCGACATGGAAGGTCGGATGAATGCGCCAGTTGGATGGTAGCTGGAGAGTGTATGCAACTAGGGAAACTGCCTTCACCACCTGAAAAGGTCCAATGTAGCGACGCCTGATCTTCACTGGAATATGCTTGAAAGTTGTGGAGGGCAAAAATGTTGTTCTCACCAGAACTTCATCTCTAGGCTGAAATTGCACATCACGACGACGCTTGTTAGCAGTTGTAATCATCCTCTCTTGTGCCCTCTCATAATGCTTCATAGCATTAGATACCACCTTTTGTATCCCGCTGACCATAACATCCACTGACTCTACCCTCGTGTCAACTGTCTTCTCAGCCATGAGTCCCACTGGAGCCTGTACATGCTGCCCATACATCAAATAAAATGGGCTGTATCCGGTCGCTACATTGATAGCATTCCTCACTGCAAATTCTGCCAAAGGAAGGTATGTGCTCCACTCCTCTGGATGCTCTTCAATATATGGCCTCAAGAAATTCTCCCGTGTGCGTATGGAGACCTCGGACTGACCATCTGTCTCTGGATAGTACGCGGTGGATATGCGCAAGTTGTTGTCAAGAAGTCTGAATAGCTCCTGCCAAAACTTACTCAAAAATCTGGGGTCCCTATCACTCATGATAGCACGAGGTAGACCTGAAATCTTGAAGACATTATCAAATCACAGCCTCGCATACCCCACTGTATTCAACTCTTTCTAGCAAGGAACAAAAATGACAAACTTGGTGAGTCTATCCACAAATACTGCAACAGTTGTATGTCCATGTGATTCAGGTAAATCCGTCACAAGATCAGTGGTAATTTGTTCCCACTTAGCTGTTGGAACTGGAATCGCCTGCCAAAGTCCTTTTGGTGCTTGATTCTCTGACTTAAACATGTGGCACTTTGGGCAGGTTCTGATGTAGTCCATCACTGACTGATGAATCCCCTTCCACCAGTAAACTCGCTGCAACATCTCCACAGTCCTCTCAACACCCAAGTGTCCAATTGTCGGTACATCATGGTGCTCCTCAAGAATACGCTGCTGCTAGCTGGTGGGAACCACAATCCTGCACTCGTTCCCTGCTGCCTGGTAGTATAAAATCCCATGCTGATCTATTGAGTAACCCCTCACTACTTGTCCCATGTTGAGCTTCACCAACACATCACGAGTACCTGCATCTGTGTTCAGTGAATGCAACCATGCCTCTCGTTCTAAATCTTCAACACAAGGTAGTGCTGCAGACTGAACTCTGGCAACTGAATCACGATGAGTCTGAACTGTGAAACTATGGGAGAGTGCATCTGCAACAACATTGGCCTTGCCTGGTATATACTTCATCACTGGCATGATGCTCTCAAAGTATCCACTCTTCAGCCAGCGCGCCTGGGTGCGAGACATAGTCTTTTGCTCCGTGAAGGTAGTAGCTGACTGCTAATCTGTTATCACAGTAACACCTCCAACACATCCTTCCAGGTAGTGTTTCCATTGTCTGATGGCATATGAAATCCCCAACATCTCTTTGTTGTATAGAGAGTACCTGGTCTCTGCAGGACGCAATCTGTGTGAAAGAAAGGCTATAGGCTGGTTGCCTTTGCCCTAGTCCTGCATAATCACAGCTCCAATCGCCACATTGCTCCCATCGGTCACCACCAAGTAAGGAAGACTGGGATCAGGAAGAATCAAAATTGGAGCAGTAGTCAATGCTCTCTTCAAATCTTCAAATGCCTGCTCCTGTCTGGGTCCTCAACGCCAAACAATATTCTTCCTGGTCAAGTCGTGCAATGGTCCAACTATCTCTGCAAATCGGCGTATGTAGCATCGATAGAAGCTGACCATCCCCAAGAAACTGCGCACATTTGTAACAGTCTCAAGCTTCTTCCACTGCTGAATGGCACGAATCTTGATTGGCATAGGTGAAACACCATCCCCAGAAATCCAATGACCAACAAAATCAGTGCTGCTCACTGCAATCTGTGTTTTACTCGCTTTGGCAAATAGCTTACACTTTTTCAAACATGCCGATACTGCCTTCAAATGTTGTGTGTGCTCAGCCATATTTTGCGAGTATACAATCAAATCATCAAAGAACACGACCAAAAATCTGTCTATCATATCGGCAAACAAATCATTGACCATTGCCTGAAATTGTGGTGGAGCATTGGTCACACCGAAAGGACAGACTAAGAATTCGAACTGCCCATAGCGACACTTAAAGACAGTTTTCTCCATGTCTTGTTCCCGGATATGCATTTGCCAGTAACTACTTCTTAGGTCCAGTTTCGAAAATACGTTAGCTCCAGCCAGCCTGTCCATCAGCTCCTCTGGAAGTGGCAATGGGTATTTGTTCTTCTTGGTGACCTTGTTAAGCCACCTGTAGTCTAGGCACATCCTCAGTCCTCCATCTTTCTTGGGGGTGAAGATGATGGGCGCTCCCCAAGGTGACTCTGATGGACGTGCGTATCCCTGCTGCAATAAATAATCTAGCTAACACTTGACCTCCTATAGCTGTAATGGACTGAGCTTGTAGAGAGGTCTACTGACTGGCTGAGCTCCTTCTTCCAGCTTGATGTGAAACTGATGACCTTTCCGAACTGGCGGAACACCTGCTGGTAGGTCCTTTGGAAAGACCTCATTGTACTTGTCAAGTGCTGCGATGATCTTATCTGGTAGGTCAGCACGCTTGAGCTTGTTCACATCTAAACCCTCATGGTCTTCAGGGATCGTCTCCATAGGAATACTGTCATCATCGATTAGCCTGATCACCACCATCAGCATACCCTTCTGACCTCTGAATGGACTATCCTCTGCTGATACATTCTGTTGTCTAGGACAACTGACCGTCGGCAATGCCACATAATCCTGTCCCTGTAACACCTGAATCCTGCCTAACCAGGAATCAATATAGGGGTTCTCCTTAATCAACCAAGGCAGACCAAGGAGTATGTCATGAGCCAATCCTGGGAAGATATCTGCATCAAAAGTGCTCATGAACTGACCACAGCGAAATTTCACCCCAAACACACGACCCAATGTCTCAAGCGTGGTCGTGTCAACCATCTGCAGTTTCACCGATTTCCCGTCCAGTGAAAGACCAATCCGTCGAGCAACTACCTCAGAAATATAGTTCGCAATGCTCCCACTATTGGCATAAGCCATAACTGCATGCCGGTTTACACTGCCTAAAAGTTCGTATCCCATCAACCCAACACTGGCTAGAGGACAGATAAGTGGGGTGCGCAATCCCACCATTTCTCCCTCTACATCACCACCACCAACTTTGGGTGTATCAGAACTGGTCAGTCTCTCATCACAGAAATTCTGGCTGCCAGTAAGAACAGGTTGCTCAACACTATCAACCTTAGCTGTGACCCCAGTCACACAGCTATCACTGACTGCGGGGAAAAAGTTAGTGCTCACATCATTCTTCTTTCCGGCATCTACATCATGGTCACCACCAAAAACAATACTCTGACCATCTATTGCAGTTGGGCTAGTGCGCCCAGACAGATGAGACTCCTCTGAGGCCACAACAGCAACACGTGCCCCCACCAACATAGAATTCCACCGAGGATGGCTCACCTTCACAAACTTCCGCCCAGAAATCTCCAGCGTCTGGCAACTTGCTCTCCTGGCTGGATCACCCTGCTCTCTCCGGGTTAGCGTGGGCGGTGCATGCTGCCCCGCGGCTAGTTTAACCGCTTAGCAGCCTCCTCCAGCCGCGGGCAAACACTGACGTAGTGTCCCGGACTCTTGCAGAGCCGACACACACCACGCCCACAACCGCCATCACCATGGCCGCCATCACTACCCTGCTGTCCACGACCCCTGCCTCTGCCTCTGCCTCTGCCACCCTGCTGAACTACTGCAACTGAATATGACTGAGACTGAGACTGCTGCTGCTGCTGGGACTGACTGACTGCATGAACCTGATGCTGCTGCTGGCCACGCCCTCTGCCTCGTCCACGTCCACCAGACTGTCGGCCCTGACCTCGACCCTGGCTCTGCCCCTGAGACTGCTCCCAGCCCCCACACTAAAGACTGGAAAGACATAGAGCTGTCGTGATCACCTGATTAGGGTCCTCTGGCACCCAAGATGCCATTGTCGATCTCATGGGCTCTTTGAGGCCCTCGATGAACTGGTAGTAACGCTCAGCTCTGGACATGTCTGGTAATCTGAAGCTCCATTTCTGGAACTCCCTGATGTAAGCCTCTACAAACTTGTACTGACGCAGAGTATGGAGTCTACGCCTAGCCTGCTCTCCCAGCGTGGCTGACTCAAATGTGCTATGCAACGCCTCAGTAAACTCTCGCCAACCAGCAAAAGGCGCTCGTGTCCCCTGATAGACCTGCAACTCTACCAGGTTCATCCACGATATGGCAGCTCCAGACAAGTTTGCTGACATCACTGACAGCCAGCGTGACTCGTCCACTGCATTGCCACGCAGCCATCTGCACATGGCCAGCACCCACTCTGTGCAGCTCACATCCTGTTGATGACCAGAAAATCTCTCTGGCATTGGAATCCTCAATCTCCCAAACCCGGTGTTGATAGGAATAGCGGCAGCTGTGTGTGCAACATCCGGCAACCCACCTCCATGTGATGACTCTCTCTCTGCCCATAGAATCATCCTCTCCTCCATCACTGCCATCTCCAGGCGGGCCACCAGGCGGACCTCCTGAGGGTGTCCTTCTGGGTGGTTTCCTTGGTAGTTCGTGACCATCTGATCCTCTAGCTCCACCACCCAAGGATCTATATGATCCCAGCCCGCTGTAGGGATCCTCTGGCACACCTAACCCCTAGAAAGGAGGTTGGCGAGCTGACTGTGTAGGGAATCCAGCTCTAGCTGCTTCAACTCCACTCACTCGTGATGGGTACCTGACTCGGACCAGCTGACTGACCACGAGAAGACTGACCAGGCTGTACTAAAGTGCCTGCTGTCTGACTGATACTAGGAGGAAATAATGGTGCTGCAATTCTGCTCGAAATTCCCAAGTTTTCTGGCGGTGCCATAGTGGTTTGCACCGTAGTACTTGGGACAGTAGTACCATGGTCCCTAAGTACAGACTGCTGGGAATTTGCTTGTTCCAAAATGTATCCCAGTCCACATCCTGATTCACCTTCCAGTTCACAGGATTCTCACTCCACGACACAGCACCAACGGGCAGCGAAGGAACTCCAAAACTCACACCTTGTGCTATTTCGCAGCTCCCCGTTATGCCAAGGGTGCGTAACCCCTTGTAAAGCATAACCTTTTTGCAGACAGGCCCCACGGGGGTGGCATCTCCCTCCGCGATAGCTGCATCCCACGTGCCCGAGGCCACCGGCGGTGGTGACCGACTCCAAACAGTCGAGGGCGGCATAGCCGGCCGAACGACAAGGCTGGACGTTGCCTCGGACATCTTGCGGTCCAGTGCCTCGATGGCGTGCTTGATGCCGCCGAGCTCGCTGGCCATGGAGGCCGTTTCCCGAGCATGGCTCGCAACCATGCTTTCCACTCGTTTGGAAACCGATTGCTGTGCATTTTGCTGCGCTTGAATGGCGGCGCCGAGGTCGCCCAACACTCGCGCCACTTGGCACAAGCTTTTATTGGCAATCGAAGCCTCCTCGGAGGCCTTTCCTATAGCATTGGCCAGCGCCTCCAACCGCGCATCTTGGCCTCCTTTCTCCGATTCCAATGCCACCAGCCGTTTGCGTACCTCTGAAACGTCCTCCTGAGTCCTTGCAAACCGTCCCCCATCGATCGCGCCCACCAGCTGCACCTCATCCGCCAACTTCTGGTTGGCCTCCGAAAAATGCGCCTCCGTTTCCACCAGTCGCTTCCCCATCTGCTCCATTTTATGGTGCAATTCTTCGCCAATCCAATCTTGAGCCTTGCGCAACTCTCCTTGCATGGCGGTCTCCATTCTGCTGAGCTCACTCGCTTGCATTTCAGCTCTTTGCCTCTCACCTTCCAGCCCGGCGCCAATCACCAAAATGGCCCCTTCTTACGTGGCCATTCTGCCATGCACTCCTTCCTGCAAGGCCTGCAGCTTGCGGCCTTGCTGTAGCCGCTGCGCGGCTGCTTGATTCGCCGCCTGCTCGAGTTGCTGCCCGAGCAACTCCCCCATGCCACGGAGGGCGGCATTCTGCTACTGCCCGGCCGAATTGCTCCATTCTGCGACTGCAAAAAGGGTCGCTCTCCTCGCAGCAGCACCAGTAGCGGCCACAGCCCCCACATGGCATAGCAATAGCTGCTCCGGCCGATCCTCACTTTCTCCGTGCTGCGTGACCGTCACTCCTCTGCCATTTTCATTCAGTTCCATTGGGGTCGGCCCGCCTCGATAGGGCACCAATTGCCCGGCCGATTGGTCCCAGGGATTCCCAGACTCCTGGCGA
>CAJHUC010002920.1:0-24518 GCA_905146915.1 Ostreobium quekettii
AGGAATACATTGCACTGGATGAGGAGGATCTGGAACAACGCTGACGATTGGCCAAATCTGGTGAAAGAATATGACACCCTGGCAAAGTTCCAAGCGATGTTGAAGAAAGAGATGACGGCATTGGTGAGTTCAGTTCTGATTTGCGGCCTTTGCCTTTGTAAATGTGTGCATCCAATTGTGGATAGTTTTGGCCGGTACCGAGTGTCCTTTGTGCCTTTGCATGCACGACTATGCCTATTGTGTATTTTGCCTTAAACGGCCATCTCCTGGGATCATTTGGCTGCATGGGGTGCCTACTTTTATATCTTGCTTGTGTGACTAATAACGTGCATATGACTTCTGCATTTGAGGCACATAGTGAAGGCGCCCGAAGTCCATTCCTCGGGCTCATCATCCAAAGAGGATGCAGCACAGGCTGTGCAACAGAGTTGGCTAGACGTGGCATCACCCCCACCTAAGGGACCACTACGTTTCCGATCATCAAGACGGAGAAGACGGGCCCCATGCTCCCCATTGCACATGGACCCAGTGGAGGCCGAAGTCAAAAGGTGGTTTGATTTTAAATGGACACCAGCATGTGAATATCAAAAAAATGGAGTGCTAGGGATTGGTGGGGCGAGAATCACACCAGCTTCCCTATTGGTGGCCAGGCTTGCATGTCGAATATTAGCAACACAGGTGAGTGGGTGAGTACAACTGGCTATGCATATATACCAAAGTGCCCTTATGTGAAATATGGAGTTGAAAGGAAGGAAAAAACTGAATACCTTTGGTTGTGTTGCAGGTTTCCAACGCCAGCAGTGAATGCTCATTTTCCAAGTTTGGTTTTATTGTGATGCCAACTAGCTATGCATATATGCCACAGAGCCCTTATGAAGCTCACAGGCTGAGAAGTACTGAGTATTTTTGGTTGTGTTGCAGGCCTCCAGCGCCAGTAGTGAACGTTCATTTTCGAAGGCTGGTCTCATTGTGACGGCCAAGCGCATGGTTCTCAAGCCCGAGAACGTGGATCATTTGAGCTTGCTAGGGTGCCAGATGGCAGAGAGTGGATAGTCGCAGCAGAAGCTAGCGCATCGACGCAAGAAGGGGGGGAAGGGAGGGAAGGGAGGGAAGTAGTGAATTTGGATTCCAAAGTTTGGATCACCACCGGTGACCACCCTCGTTGCCCCGGCGTGGAAACTGTGGAGTACCGCCATAGCAACTTATCGTTATATGTGATACGTATCACCCATTCCCAAGTATGTTGAGTGGCTCAACTGTGTTCAGAGGTGAACCCTTTTTGCCACCTGCCTCAGGTGATGTGGGTGTTTGTGTGTCCGCGTTTGGTATTACAACTATGCCGAACCCTTGCTGCAATGGCCGGGAAGACTTGCAATGGGAGTGTGGTACGCAGTAGTACCGGCCGTAGCAAGTGGTGCAGGATTGCATGCATACACTGGAACTTTACACACGGCTTGTGTGTTGTTCAGTTCTCCAAATCACTCCATGTATTACAAACCGCAGAATACATGACCTGGAAGACGCCCACACAAATTTATCAAGCATGCAACCAACATAATTCGAGTTGCTGCAAAATGGAAACCCCTTGGCAACTTCGCCTTGACCTTGCCGTGGCTGGAAAGCAAGTACCTGTGGGTAATAACGGACCAAAATTATTAATCAACGTATATTTTGTTGTGGACCAGATGCCGCACATGTCATCTGTTAACTTAACGGCAAATAACAGTGAAGAAAAAGTGAGAGCCGGATTCTGCGGACGGCAGTACGGCAAATAACGAACCGGATACTACCGGACGAATATCACACTTAGTTTTACGGGCCGGACTTAACGGACTGGACGGCACCCGAGTGTGGCCACCTCTACCTGCCGATGGCATGAGTGGGCGCCCCCGAGGTGCGATATGTGCGCCCTGATTGGTGCCTCATGGGTGCCCATTCCTGCTGCGCGTGCTGGCTTGAAACGGCCCCCTGGGGTGGTGTGAGTGGGCACCCGGGGGGGGGTTGTGTGTGGAGGGGGGAGGAGAGATCAGTCGACAACAGGCATAGCACTGGTCATAACACGGCACCCTGATCGCCATTGGCAGGTCGCATATTGGATTAGGGCGGGCCTGCCGACGTACCGCACTGCCTTGTTCCCCTAGCCGGCCAGATCACCACCGCGCTGTAGCGTCTAGTGGGCAATCTTCTAGTGGCCCGCAAAACTGGCGAGCTTGCCTTCTGCTACAGCCTAAAGTGGGCGCGCTTTCAGTGGTCTACGAGGGAGTAGTGGCCTGAGCTTAAGGCCCGCCCTGTTTTTGCTTTTGTGATTTCATGCCCAGCGGCAAGTCTCATGTGCCATTGTGGGATGTTGGCACCCACGCCTATCACTGCTCTTGCACTTTGCATTGCCACACGTGGCCTATCGTGCCCACCTGCTTGAGCGCTTGGAGTGGTAGATGCGGGCGGCATGGTTGGCTAGATCCGTGGTGGGCAAAATGGCACCTCCCACCACTTGGGCAGGAGACCCACACGCTGTGCTGTGCCACATTCTGCCATTCTGCCATGTCGCACCATTCTGCCCTGTGCCGTGGTTGCAAAAGGCCCTTTGTTGCTTGAGTTTCAGCTCCCACCTCAAAGCTTTCAGTGCGTTCAAGCGTGGTTTGTCATTGGTTGTTTGCTTTCACCTTGACTTGGCCGCGTTTGCGACCCCAGGTCGCCTGGCTCCCGTCCCAACGCCCGCTTTGTTGTGTTTGCCGGCAAACCTCGCAGGGCGCCAAGGGCAAGCGATACCAATCGCCAATGTCGAAAGTTTACCCTTGGTTGGAGTGGCGCGCAACTAGCGTCGCAAGGCTTGCGGCTATGCAAAAAGGCCGTGTTTGAGTACCAGCGTGGCAATGGGCCTGTCAATGCATTGCAGGCTGCCGTTGTGCTTTGGGCTGTACTGTGGGTAGGCCTGACTGGCTTGGCTGATGGCGGATTATTTTAAATACAGCCGGGTTAACAAGACCGGACACGCGCGCGCTGCACACATGGTGCCCTCTCATTAACCTGGCGCAATTGGCGTTCGGGCCTATAATGCAACTCAAGAGCCTATGTACTATGTATTGGTGCCATATAAAAATAATCTTTGCTCCCGCCCTTGTAACACAACCCGCTCCGAGGAGCAGAGCGTGACGTGCCTGCTTAAGGTTAGGCAGTTATTGACGTTTTTCTGGAGTGGTAATTATGTAATTGGCTAAATCGACCTTCTTGGGGGTGTTATTTAGGGCTTCTTGATTCCAACGAGCTTTTAAACACCCGTTATTCCGTTAAGAAACGGTGAAGATATGGCCTTTTGAGGACGTAGTACTCAAGGCCAGGGGGTCAGGTGTTAGATGCTTGGAATTAGAGGATATTAGGTCGATTGTAGGTGAACGGTGGACGGCGACGATGTGCCTGGACACACACTTGTGTTGTCTTGTGTTGATGTGACTGCGATGGACCCGTGATCGGGCATCGCGCATGTGATATGTGCGCGCGCATGCAGTGAATCGTTGTAACACTTCTGGCCCATTCTCTGACCTCCCGTGAGCCAGCGAACCACTGCCTCGCTTCGCTGCCACCTCTCACCAACACCAGCCTGAGGCTCTGGGGATCGATCCCCATCGAGCGTTGAGCCCACCACGCGACTGCCTAATCGACTGCCTCGATTACACTCACCATCCGAGGTGGAGAGGCCAGCCGACCTCCAATGGCTGTGCTGCAGGGCAGGGCAACCCCAGAGCCCCCGGAAACCAGCGGCTGCTGATGGGCCGCAACACAGAGGGAGGAAGCTACATGTCACTTTGCGCCCGTGCATTGACATGGTGTACGGCAGGCCAGGGGCGCCCTATCCAGAGGAGCCAGGCAGCGTGTCACGAGCTAGTGCGCCGGGCCAGCAAGCACCGGTGCAATAAGGCCTGCGCACGGCACAGGCGGGTGGCTGGAACAACGTCCACGCACGCGAGTGTGGCACCTCCCAGGCGCTGGCTCCCACCGCTGGCACCGTTCTAGATACCCAGTGGGCGCCGGTGCGAGCGACTGCCTGGAGGCGCCAATGCTCCCGGCGTGCATCGCCGCCGGGGCTAGTGTGGCAGGGAGCCCGCGGGGCACAAGAGGCAACCCGGACTGGTGCCTTGTAGGCGGGCAATCACGCTGCCCGTGGATGCCTCGAATCCCCCCCGCCGGTGGGCCGGGTGGCCACCTGCAATCTGCGTGAGGGGCATACCAATCAGTGCCCGGTGGCCACCGATTGGCATCGGGCGCGGAGGCCTTGGAAGGGCCTCAATACGCAATGCGAGTGGGCGGCCACGAGGCTCCAGCGGAGCTGCCAGATTGGCGCCTTGCAAGCGCCCATTTGCGCCTCCCGTGGTCACCTACAATGGCCCGCCGCTTATTCAAATGGGCGTCCTCAAGGCACAAACGGCACCTTGCAAGAGGCTGGGCGCCTTGCGGGTGCCTATTCGTGCCACCTGCGGTGGCCTGGAATGGCCTCTACCACTAACGCAAGTGGGCGCCCGTGGGGCACCACACGTGCCCCGTGATTGGCGCCTCACAAACCTCAATTTCCACCTTCTGCGGTGGCCTGAGACTGCATGTGCGGGTGGTAGGAATGGGCCCCACAAGCCGCAAGAGGCGCGAAGTGATTAGCGGACATGGGCACCCGTGATCCGCAAGCTGCACGTCCTGATTGGGGCCTCATTCCCCCTGTGCATGCCCTCATTGGAACGGTCCCTCGGGGTGGAGTGAATGGGTGCTAGCGAGTTGCAAGGGGGGGCCGGGTTTTTTGCGCTTCTCAGTCACCTATTCTTGCCGTCCGCCATAGGCCCGAATGGCCTCCGCACATGGCGGGAATTGTCACCCATGAGGCGAGAGAGGGGCTGAGTGATTCACCCTCGTGAGCGTCCACTCCCGCCACCCATGGTCACTGAAAAACAAGCCCTACCAGTGCCGGGAATGGCCGCCCGCAAGGTGGGAGAGGCGCGCCCTGATTCACCCGTCATGGGTGCCCATTCCCACCACTCGCGGTGGCATGGAACGGGCCTTGATGGTGGTGCGAGTGGGTGCCCGCGGGGCGCTTCGGGCGCCACCGGATGGGCGCCTTACAGGCGCCCATTCTTGCCTACCACGGTGGTTTCGAACCGCCTCTATGGGTGGCGGGAATGGGCGCCCATGATGCACGAGCTGCACGCACTGATTGGCGCCCCAGGGGTGCTTGTTCCTGCCATACGTGCTAAATTGAAACGGCCCCCCAGGGTGTGTGAATGGGCACCTGGGGGGCAAGGGCTACGCGCCATCTATGATCTGTGCCTCCCAGGCACCCATTCCCGCTGATTGTGCCACCTTGGAAAGGGCCCTTGAGTTGGTGGGGAAGGGCACCTAGCAGAAGCGAGCTGTGCACCATAACTTGTATGTAATAGGCGCTCATTCTTGCTTTTTGTGCCACCTTGGAACGGCCCCCAAAGGTGGCAGGAATGTGCGCCCGCAACACGTGAGCTGCGCACCCTGATTGGCGCCTCCCGTGCGCCCATTCCTACCACCCGCACCCCATTGCAGTGAGCGCAGTTCCCCTCCTCATGCAATGCTGCCGCGTCGCCTTGCGCTTCCGCTCTAATTGCTGTTGGCTCCATCACTGAAGTTTGCCATTGGCGGAGGCCAATCACATTCGCGCTGGCTGCATTTACAACATGTGCTCGCTTTGCTCATGCCTTGATGCCTGCTTTGCTGCCGACGCCTCCAAACCTCGCGGCGCACCAATAGCAAGAGGCGCCAATCGCTTATGTTGGAATTTTACCCTACGTCCGTGGGGCACACAGTAGGCGTCGCGAGGCTTGCTGCTATGTGAAAAGGTTTTGTTTAAATGCCAGAGTGGTAGTGGGCCTGTTGATGTGTCGAGGGCTGCCGTTGTGCTTTGGGTTGTACTATGGGCAGGCCTGGCTTGACTGACGGCGGATTATTTTAAATACCACAAGGTTAACAAGGGCAGACCCATGCGTACTGCGCATGCGCTGTCCTGTGATTAACCTAGAGCAATGTCATATGGTTGGGTGTACTACCATATGGTCCTTTAGGCATATGATGCAATGCATATATGTAATGTGTTAGGGCCAAAATAAAGATGGTTAGGATGCCTTAAATGATAGTTGAATTAAAAGGCGTTTCAAAATGATTTGAGCATGTTCAATGCAATGAATTGTAGACACTTTAACTTGATCTTTTAAGACCAAGCTGAAGGAAATAATTAGTGCATAAAATGCTATCCAATCGTTGGGTGAGCTTGTGCATCAATTTGTATAGTATTGAATGCAACGATTGTTATACCAATCTATGCATCCATCAGTGCGCCAATTGATGTACCCATCTATGCACCAATTGCAGCGTGGCAATAACAGCAAGGTTGCGGTTATTTAATCTAGTGATGTGGACTCTCATGATGCAAAGCCGAGTGCCATCAGTAAATGCCACGATCCAAATCGATGGGACAACTTCTTGGGGCCCGTGCAGCTGGCCTTTGGAATACTTTCTTTTTATGCCTTGCAAGGTATAGTGCTTTAGCACCCATTTTTGTTGAAGTAGCTTTAAAAATTTATGGATTGACAAGAAGAGAGAGAGAGAACAGGATTTTTGTCTGTTGACAACATTTAAGAGGATTTTGAAGGAAATTTCTTTTTTTACCTCCACACACAAGCGCATAATATTATTGTCCCCACAAAAGCTGCATTATGTTTTCCATTATCATTGACAAACTTAATTTTGTCTATGATTTTTCCGTTTGTTTTTGGGATGATGATATCTGTTGTTGTCCGTTATGCGTCAGCATTTATTGTGTGTTGTCCGTTCACCATGCTTTTTATCGTCAAGATTATTTTTTTCATCCATACTGGTCTTGTGAGGTCCTCGTTGGCTCCCAAGGCGAGGCCCCAGTTGGGACCTCGTTGCGCGTAGGAAGCGTGCGGGTCCACCTCCCATGATGAGCCAGACTAGATCTTGGCGCTGGTTAGGCTGCGCCGATGGGTAGCGGTTTTCTGCGTTCGGCGTGGGCCCGGGACTAAACGGGGACGTGCAGGCCAGGGGGCTGGAGAGAACAGGAAAGAGAGCGTCTCTACAATCCCAACCAACCACGTACATAATTGTGCGGTAACGTTCAGTGCCCTTTCCATTAGGTTCCATTAGGCTTTGATTAGGGAATTCTCATCTCCTGACATAGAACCTTACTTTGCTCAATTAGGAAGAAAATCCATAACCCATTCTGGATTTAGGAAATGTACCATTCACTTAGTACTTTATAACAAAGGGGGTTGTGCCCAATATGTTAGGGCCAATAGGAACCTGACAAGCCAATACATTCCTGGAGCTAGCGGATGGGACACACATATTATCTGCTGGCAAAGCACCTGCCATACTATTTTCTGTTGGGGTTCATTCTTTTCGCATAGACTTCACTATCACCAAGCTTCTACATAGGGTGGACTTGGTTCTGGGGATAAACTGGCTACAGAGGGTAAACCCGTTGATTGATTGGACGGTATCTCGAATGTTGCTCACGAGTGATGACCATATGTCCGCTGTCCGAGGACAATGGGTCACATCATCAGAGTTGCCAGGGATAGTGAAGGTGATCCAAGACCCTGATATGGACACTGTGCCGGACCCCAGTTTTTGTTCCAGTCTGGAGGTTCTCACACCCCTACATTTTGGTAGTATGCACCAACTGGCTTGCCTTGGAGGGCCAAGGATACCCTGAAAAGGGGGGGGTAAATGCCCAGTCGTTGGATCAGCCTGCAGAACAGGAGGTGACGATGGGACAGGCAACCACAGAGCAATCGGCGGAGAACTGCACTAGAGGTGGCCACCCGGATCCGTTAATAGCGGACAGAGGTTAATTTCCGTTAATTTTTTGTTAATTAACGGAAAATAACGAAAAAAGACAAAAATTAACCAAAATTAGCGGATTTTTGGATTTTTTGGGTATTTTGGGTTTTAGTCATACTTATAGTTTATGGAATTCGCTATTAGAGAGTATGTTTGTATTTTATTTCAACCTATGCATACTAGATTTTCAACTAGCCGCAGTTGTTGTGATTTTTTGGGGTTTTTTTCGATTTTTTTGGATTTTTTTTATTTTTTCTGAAATTTTCTCCCTTTTTCTTTAACGAAATTTAACGGACAGCTGATAAAAATTAACGAACCGGATTTAACGGACCGGATGGCACCCTTGAATGGCCACCTCTAAACCGCACTGGAGCACAAGTTCTGACCAAATGAAAGAAGAGAGTGGCGAGAATGAGGTTACGTGCACCAGATGAGCCAGCTAGGCTAACCAAACCTAAATTGGCTTCTCAGAGGGTTCTGGTGCCACACAAGCAGTTTGCTTGTATTCTTACCCGGAGTCGGCAAACACCTGCTTTTTGCGCAATTGTCAAACTAGCAGACGACGAGATGGAATCTCCTGGGGACCAGAACAAAGGGGTGACGACTCTCTAGCACAAGAAATTAATGCGGGAATAAGGTCCAAAACATCAAGAGGATTTTAAGATGGTGGAGGACCAAAGGGAGATTGTCCTGCACGAGTTGTTGGTAGAACTGAGAGACAAATTGAGGGAAATTTTGAAGTTATATTAGTCTATTTTCCCTGATGCACTACCCAAGAGAGCACCACCAAAGAGAGCAGTGCAGCACAAGATTAAGCTGGAGGATGGAGCCGTTCTCAAGGCGAAGCCTCCATATAGGCTTGGCCAAAAGGAACAGGACAAACTGGAAAAGCAGATTCGTGACCTGCTGGACCAGCGATTCATTTGTCCATCTACATCTCCATGGGGTGTGCCAATTCTGTTTGTCCCCAAGAAAATGGAAAGTGGTATATATGCATCGACTACCGAGCACTAAATAAGGATACAATCAAGGATTGATTCCCAATTCCCCGCATTGATAAATTGTTGGATAGATTTGGGAGAGCAAAATTCTTTATGAAACTCGACTTGGCATCTGGCTACCATCAGATTGGGGTGGCCAAGGGGGGTATTGCCAAGACGGCCTTCCGGACCAACCGGGGGTCGTACGAGTTTTTTGTCATGCCTTTCGGGCTCACAAGCATGCCAGCTATATTTTAGAGGCTGATCAATAGCGTATTCAAAGGAGAGATCAACGACTTTGTCCTTGTTTATTTGGACGATATTCTTATATTCAGTGAGATGTTGGATAACCATTGGTGGCACTTGGACATCGCACTGAGTAGATTGCAAGATGCTAAGCTCTACGGCAAGTTGCATATGTGTGACATCATCAATGAGGAAGTAGAGTACCTTGGGTTTTGCATTTCCTAGGATGGCATCCTGACAGATCCGGAAAAGGTCCATGCCGATTTATCAAAAACTTCAGCTTGGTCACCAAACCGCTAACAGACCTCACCAAGAACAATATCAAGTGGCAGTAGGAGGATGAACAAGAACGAGCATTCATTTAGATCAAGGTGGCATTGGTGACAGCGCCTGTTTTGAGAATCCCAGACTTTACAAAAGAGTTTATAATAACCAAAGATGCAAGCCTAGTGTCTGCAGGTGCTATACTCCAACAGGACTTTGGAGAGGGGATCCAGCCAGTCACCTATGCCAATCGAAAGTTCATCCCTGCAGGATGTTGCTACAGCGCCTACGAAAGGGAGTTGTTAGCAATAGTGTGGGCAATTGGACTGTGGCACCTATACTTGGACAGTGGTCACTTTGTTGTCCAGAGCGATCACAGTAGCTTGAGGCACTTGCCGAATCAGGCCTCAACCAATTGACGCATTTGGAAATGGATCAGTGTGATGCAGTCTTATGATTGTTTGATCAAACATATCCTTGGGAAGACAAACCCAGCGGATGGATTGTTCAGGCATCATTTAGACTCTGAGGGAGGTGCTGCGGATGTGTCAAAAGCTCAGGACAAGGGCTTGCTGGAATTGCTGAGGGTGAAAGAGGATGCGTCTGATGAGGATATCAGAAAGGCGTTGAAACGTGTGCTCAGACACAAGCCCATGGGAGATACATCACAGGGGAATACTACAAATGTGATTGCAGTAGGAGAGCTTGGAGTGGAGGCATCTGGGGATGCCCAATTTCGTCATTCTTACTTGGAGGGTGAGCAAGAGTTTGAGGACTTCTTCTTTCCAAAGTCCACACCAAAATTGATGGTGACCAGGGCGAGTGTCACAGTGGATGATTCGCTGCTCCGTGATATGATGAATCTATTAAGGTCTGAAGATCTATACGCCGACATCATATCACGATTGGAAAATGAGACTCAGGAAGTTTTGATGGGTTCTTAAAAATACCGTTTATAGTGTGGTTTCCTAAAAGTGCACCAAGGGGGTGTTGATGATAGCCGATACTAGAAGACGGTGGTTCCCAATTCGATAGACATCAAACGGAAGTTACTCAGGGAGCTCCATACGGTGCCATATGCTGGGCACCCAGGTTATATATACCAAAATAGTGGAGCTTGCTAATTCCCATTCCTATTGGGCTGGCATGAGTAAGAACGTCAGGGCGTATATTGAGGAGTGCCCTATGTGTCAAATCGAAAAGGGTGATCATACCAGAAGTTGGGGATACCTACAGAACCTCCGATTACCACAAGAGAAATGGCAGAAGGTCATGGTCGACTTTATCCTCGTTGTGATGTGGTTACTTGTGGTTCGGCAGTTATTGATATTTGGGGGTGTTATTTAGAGCTTGCTGGTTCCAATGCATCTTTAAACGCCCAATTCCGTTAAGAAACGGCAAAGATATGGTCTTCTGAAGTCGTAGTACTTAGGGGCAGGGGGTCGGGTGTTAGATGCTTGGAATTAGAGGACGATGGGTCGATTGTAGGTGAACGGTGGATGGTGACGATGTGCCTGGATGCGCACTTGCGTTGTCTTGCCTTGATGTGATAGTACCGCAATCGGGCATCGCGCATGCGATATGTGTGTGTGCGCATGCTGTGAATCCGTGTAACACTCTTGGCCCACTCTCTGGCCTCCCGCAAGCTAGCGAACCACCGCCTCACTGCGCCGCCACCTCTCGCTAACAGCAGGCCCCGGGGATCGATCCCCATCAAGCATTGGGCCCACCGCGTGACCACAGGAGTGACTGCCCCGGATACGCCCAACGTCCAAGGTGGAGAGGGTCGGCTGACCTTCAACAGCTGAGTTGCAGGGCAGGGTGACCCCAACGCCTCCGGAAACCAGCGGCTGCTAACGGGGCCACAACAAATTGGTTTTGGAGCATGAAACCTAGAGCCGGGAGCTGAGCAAGAGGCGCAGCAACCCAGAGTGACTACGCAGCCTGACAGGGTTGCGGATTCCAGAAGCCTCCAACACCCCAAGCAGCGGTCAGCACCTCCGCGGGTGCTGAATCGCAGTGTTGTGTGCCTACGGGAGTTTGGTTTACAAGCATGAGGAGCTTTCCATTGGGCGATTGGTGTTTGGGGATCGACAGTGCTGGGCGATCGCCAGATCCATAGATTCGGCAATGGATTCAGTAGCGGATTCAGTGCATGCGCCAGGCGCTCGTTGTGTAGCCGAACGTGTGAAGGCCAGCACCCATCAGTTGGAAGAATCAGTCAACCTCATGTGCCACCCACTGTAGAATAGGGGTAAAGGTCCTACTCAAGAAGCAGGGGATATCTACTGCTTCACCTTACATTGCAGGTACCGCAGGCGGGTCCCAACCAGACTACTCTACACCAAGATTGGGGGCCTGACTAGGGGAAGGGGGAGGAGATTGAGCACGGCAATAGGCAGGCCCAGTTGGGTCCAGAGTGCTACCTCCTAGAGGAGGTATTTCCCCTGGAACCGGTCAGAGGGTGAGGCCATTGCCCACATGAGGTAGACAAGCCAGCCACCCCCATTGAACCTTGGGTGGCTGAGTCTTAACATATTAGACAGGCTGGGGGTGCTATAGGCCGACCCAGACCTCTTATAGCAGTCTTGTCCTAGGCAAGGTTTACTTTTTTTAGGTTGTTCTATTGATGCTAGAACTAAGTTTTTATTAGTAGCAACAGACGCGCCCTCTGGAAAGTTACCAGGTGGACCGAGAGGTCACCCTGCAGAGTATTATGTGTAACTATGTGTGAAAGTGATTACTGAAAACTAGTAAACGCAGGATAACTTAAGTTGATAGGTAAAGGCTATTTGGCTACTTGGGGATAGGATTCAATGGACTTTCAGTAGCCCGAGATCCGGTCTACGCCGATTGACTTTGCCTCCATACAGTTTATTTGAGGATCAATTTTGTGAGTGGGATCATGGCAGATTGTGATTTGATGGAGCTGAGCGGCCATGATGGTGTGGAGGATATTGACGGGACAGTGGAGACTGTCACAGGAGTTGAACGTGTAGGAGTTATTGCTGCATCATACAAGGCGCGGCAACAAAGGATTCTGATTGCCAGGATAGGACCAGGGGCAGTGGTTTTGGGAAGCTTAGAGGGAGCCCTGGTCTCCAGGACTGAAGCTGCACAGGGGATGCAGAACTTGGAGCAAGGAGCTGCACAAGCGATAGCAGGGACTACCACCCAAATGGCACATACCATGAATGTGCTGGCTGATCATACGGCATCAGCAGTGCAACATACTGCCCAGATATCTCAAAGGGCAGTTTCGCATTTGGAGGGTCAGACTAGGGAGGCGCTTGGATGGACTGAGACCACTATGTCATCAATGCAGAGAAACGTTTCCAGCAATGCTGATAGAATTGCTAAGCTAGAGAATGCATTGGGGCATGAGAGGCAGAGAAATGCAGACACAGAAAAGAGGCTGAGAAGGGAACAGGATGCGACTGTCGAGCGGCTTACTAGGCAGCTCCATGAAGTTTTATCCAGAATCGATCAATTGTCCATGGACCTGGCTATAGAGCGGTTGCAAAAAGATTCTCAGTCCCATCAGCAGACTGTGCCTAGGCCCCCAGAACCACTAGCAACAACTACTTACAGCTGACCACCATATTTGTAGCAAGAGCTAGAAATTGTTGTTGATGCTGGTGATCAGACGATGCCCCCTGCACAGTCCAGCCATGTTGCCCGTCCAAGATGACAGAGGTCCAGATCACACCAATCAAGGCACGCACGTTCTACTAGTTCCCACATAGACATGATATCATTGAACGAGTCGTCGGAAAAGCGCACCCATATGGGGACTAGAATTTTTGATGTCCAAATAAAGCCAAAGGACCCCCAAACCTTCTCGGGTAGGACATCTAATGACCCGGAGGTGTGGGTGGGCCAGATATCAAATTTCTTTTGTCTGGTGGGAGGATCATCTGGGAACCAAGTGTATATGCTTCCACTCTGCTCCAGGGAATGGCGCAAACCTAGTGGCAGAGAAAGGTAAAGGCATGGGAGGATCCCGAGGATTGGCAAACCTTTCCAAAGCAGCTGATCAGCTGTTTTTAGAACACAAGGGCTGATTCTGTGATGGCTGCATTGATAAACATCAAGTAGAGGAAAGAGGAGTCCACCCATGATTTCATCTGTAGGTTTGAGGCTGAGCTGGACAAGGTGGACACCTACAATGGATCATGGGTACTAAAGATGTTTATCTGGGGCCTTTCCCAAGACCAGGCAATACTTGTTTCACAAGGAAAGCCTAAGAAGCTGAGCCAGGCTTTCCAATTGGCTAGGGACGCTGCATTGGTTGCCCAGATGTTGAGGCGCCCAAGATCTAATGGACGTGCGGAGGGGAGAAGTGGACAGAAGGCCCATGGACAAAGTCAAGGTAGGCCGTCAGGATAGTAGAGTAGACAAGGATCGGCACCAGCTCCAAATGCTGTGTACTACTAGGCTCCAAATAAAAATGTGCAATAAGGGGGTAATCGCAAAAGGGGGCAGGCTGTGAAGCCACCCGACATTCCACAAGCTATAGTTGTGGTACGCCAGCCTATGCCACAATAGCCTAGTGGATCTGGACAAAGGGGTTGAGGCAGAGGCAATCAGAGGAAGCCTCGGGTAGTAGTGGTAGCTGCCCAGGATGGACAGGGGATGGCTGGCCCATTAGGCCAGGAAGCTGCACAACATACAGAATACATACATAACATACTGAATCAGTGTCAAGGAAACTAACTGGCCCCCACTCTGGCCAATCAGGAGTTAATCAGGGGCAACAGAGGCAGGTCATCTAGAGGATCTGCACCTTAGAAAAATCAAAACTCAGCTTCGCCAAAAGAAGACGTCAGTGGGATAAGTGGAAGTGGAAGAAATGGCTAGAAAGATGTCAGTACCGACGCGCATAGCGAGTTGAGCAGAAAAAGGTTTCGGTTGATGGCACCAGGGAGGCAATTTTAATATCTCAAGCTCAGCAGGGAGAGACCCCTATGGTGTTAGTGTGGAGGTTGGAAACCGCTCCAGGTGCTGATATTGTGGGATAACCAGCCCTAGGCACTAGAGTTCAGGACCAAGTGCTACTGGTAGTACAAGCCGTGGTAAATGGGACAAGCGTCCCTGCATTGATTGATAGTGGAGCGAGCAGGTCTTTCATCAGTGACTGGCTTCACTGCCGACCAGTTTTATAGTTTGTGGGAGCATATTCTGCCTTGGAGTTGGCAAATGGGGAAACCATAGTTTCCACCGGAATAGCCCCATGAGTGTTGGTATGCATCGGGAGTGTACCTTGTTGACTATCATTGACTGCAGTACCAATGATGGAAGGGGTTCAGCTTATTTTGGGCTAAGATTGGTTGGATATCATGAACCCACTAGTGGGTTGGTGGTCAAACATAGTGTGCCCTAGAAATGGCTTACAGTTGGAGCTAGAGGTGGCCCCTTCTGTCCGTCCACAACAGAATTTGGTTGGCTCTATTAAAATTCCGTATAGTCAACAGAATCCGTGAGCAGGCCACAGAGAGAAAAATTGTCTAACAGAAACGGGCGGGGCCATGCTGACATCAGCATAGATGGCTACAGAAATCCACACAACCTTCCAGAATGGAACCACGTGTTACATAATCCTCGCCGGCATCAACGGAGGATAGGCCCCCCATAACGGAACTGCTGACCGGACCATAGAAGTTGACAGAATTCCATCAAAGTTTATGAAGCAACACAGACCTATGAAATGCGCTGAACACCAATACGAAAATTCCAACACTGTTCCATTGAAATTCTGTAAGACGGGCAATCCCAGAGGCCTGTACTTTGGCAAAGGTGACGGATAACAGCCGTGGAGCAGGTCCCGTTCCCGGATCGGATAGGCAGACGCCTGGTTGAGTGCACAACGGGTATGCATGGCGAACGTGGGGTGTGATTGCCTGGGTCTTTGATGGATTTGGCATTGCACGCTGGTTGCCCCCGTGGCACATCCATATGCCCCTTCAAATCGTTGTTGTCCATCACGCAGGCAGAATGTACGCCCAAGGCGTTCCCAAGCCCAGTACATTCGATTGGCTGGCATGTGATGTGTTGCCCCTAGGGTATGTGAAGTGCTGCGTCAGGGCCACCCGCCGCCAGTTGCCCCCATGGCGTTGATACCCTCAGGTGAGTGCCGCGGGCACCGTGCCAGTGGTGATGGCATCAGTGGGGCGGGGGGATTGCTATTCTGCTTGGCTAGAGTACCGGCCATGGCTTGGCCAGGAAAAAAGCCACTGTTGCTGGGCTCGTGGTGTGCATGGGCGGTTGTTGCTTCTCCGAGATCGTGTTGGGATGGGGCGGGGGAATTGTTGTTCTGCTCGGCTGGAGTACCGGCCGTGGCCTGGCCAGGAAAAAGCTGTTGTTGCCAGGCTCGCGGTGTGTATGGGTGGCTGCTGCTTCTCCGAGATCATGTCGGGGTGGGGTGGGGGGATTGTTGTTGTGCTCGGCTTAAGTACCGGCCAATGCTTGGCTAGGAAAAGGCTATTGTTTTGTGAAGGCACTGGGTGGACGGGCATTTGGTAACGTGTTTTATTTTCTTCAATGCAAGCTCCGGCCGTGAGCATGCCACACCAAGGGATAATGCAGGTAGGGGGGTGAAATGGGCGATTGTTGCTTCTCCAAGATCGTGTCGGGGTGGGGCAGGGGGAATGCTGTTTTGCTCGGCTGGAGTACCGGCCATGGCTTGGTCGGGAAAGAGCCACTGTTGCTGGGTTCGTGGTGTGCATGGGCGGCTGTTGCTTCTCCGAGATCGTGTCGGGGTGGGGCGGGGGGATTGCTATTGTGCTCGGCTGGAGTACTGGCCGTGGCCTGGTCAGGAAAAAGCCACTGCTGTTGGGCTCATGGTGTGCATGGGCAGCTGCTGCTTGTCTGAGATCGTGTTGGGTTGGGGCGGGGGGATTGCTGTTCTGCTCGGCTGGAGTACTGGCCATGGCCTGGCCGGGAAAAAGCCACTATTGCCAGGCTCGCGGGGTGCATGGGCAGTTGCTGCTTCTCCCATCGTGTCCCTACTGATGCTATTTGTCTCTTTTGGTGTATGAGCATCTTGCTGGGTGTGTACTTCATTGTGTGTGTGGCATACACAGGTAGTCTGATTAACGCTGCGGAAGGCGCCAAGGCCGGGACCTCCAAGGGCGGCACCCAGGCAGCCTCAACAGGGAAGAGAAAATGTAAATTGACCTTGGATTCCAAGGCTTAAAAGTTGCTACATATTGGTGTTCTTGTCTGCAGTTTGGTATTGTGTGCACTGGAACTTGAGTTAATGGTGGACGATGCACTTTCTTAAATGTCCGTTATGCATATGTTATCTTGTTGCACGGGCCCCATACGACAGGGCTTTGTTTTTCTTGTATTCTTGCGGTGCTGGCAGTTTGTTGGTCTATGTGGTGTTACACTTTCGTCCTTGGTGGGTCGGGACACCAGTACTTTAGGCTTTCCGTAGAAAAACCCCTGGTGGAACAATCTGCCTTAGGCAGGGTTCGAACTCACGGCAAAGTGGCAAGGTGGACCGGTTTTGGCGTTCGCCACAACGCCTCATCAGCACCCTTGTACTGGAGTTCTCCCATTGGTATTTATACTTTTTTTGCCACATGTGGCTGCTCCCACTAGGCCTCACGGCCTGGACCGTAACATGTGGCCTCAGTACCGGCCGTCCTTTGGCCGGGAAGGGCAGGGTACCAGCCGCCCATTGGCCGGGAAATGCTGTGCTATTATGTCCAATATTTGCCTCTATCAGTGCACTGCACTGAGTGCAGGTCATATTAGGCCCAAGCACCATCGTGCGGGTGCCCACAAGTGATGAATATGGAAATGGAATACGGGGCAGTGGTACATGATGCACTTTCCTGAACGTGTTGTCATACATATGTTATCTTGCTACACGGGCCCATACAGGGCTTTGCTTTTCTTGCATTCATGCATTGCTGGCAATGTGTTGGTCTATGTGGCCTTAGTATTGGCCTTTGGCGGGAGGGAGCCACGGCCTGCGACCGCCCATTAACCATAAAACAATGCTGCTCGTACTGCCGGGAGTGGCCTCATCGCGAACTGAAGAAAAGCGGTAAAACAGGCGAAGTGTTAGGCTCAGTTGAGGATAGGGTCCTCGACTAACAAAGGATGGAGTTAGGTTCAACAGGATAACCTATGATATCTTATAATCGAGGATAGGTTCAGATCTGGATAACGACATAGGCGGCAGGAGCGGATGTGCCTTGCGTCGGCAGTGCTGGACATCCGAATAAATGGCCCACACGGGGAGTGCAAACAGGGGGTTGGGTACAAGATGGTAGCAAGGACTCAAAATGTATATCAATGTAGTTAAGAAGACCAGAAAACCGATTAGCCGAGGCAGGTTTTTTCCTTGACGATGATTGGCAATATAGAATACTAGACCATGATGAGTGGAGTGCTTCAACTTATGGTTCTGGCAGTGATGAAGAGGATGAGGGGGGGCAAGAGTGACTCAAACTTTGGGGTACCGGCCGACTGGACGGGACAGAAGTTTGGTTTGTCGCTAGGCCTGAGGGATATTTTTGTTGACATTCAATATTTCAATATAAATAATTGCAATGTTTTCAGTATATCGTACTGTGTTGGTTCAACCACTGCGCTTGCGTTTCAGGTCATGACCCCATGCTAAAACCTTCTCAATCAACTCCTGAAAGTTTCGACTTGTTCAACTATGCGGGGATGGCGCCGGTGATGTCTGACACAATGCCGGAGTCGACTGTGAAGACCAGAGGCGAGCGACCGGAGGCCCGCAAGAGATGAGTTGCCCAGCAGCAGTTTATACATAGCGCTTTCAAGAAGAAGAGATGCAGTGCGCCAGGGCCGCGAACGTTGGAAAAGGCGGGCGAGGACGACATCATCAAAGTCGATGGCCCATCGACCCCCATCGATGATGGGGATGGCACCCACAGAAAGAAGAAGAAGAAGATAAAGAAGGCGAGAAAGGGGGATCCCGACCATTACAACTGGGCGCTCCCGGGTTTTGATGTGACGTGCACGCGCGATAAGGAAGGAAACCTAACATCCATCTCTGTCAGGTGTATTCTATGCGTGCGACATGGAAAAAGGCTACCCAAGCCTATATATGTATATGCTCAAGAAAGATTGGAGGAGTGCAGCATGGAGTGGGCCCTTGGGCCACCTCAAGAACGTGCACAACGTGTCCAACGCACGGGACTTGGAGGATGCGTTGGCTAAACCGTGGTCTGGCACCCAAATGATATTGGACGCACAGGCAAGACTGACGTTTGGAGCATGGGGTCCCAGGAGTAAGGAGTGGCAGGCGGCATGCACCGCCCTGGGCCAGTTGACTTGCTCGATGAACCTTGCTTACCAATTTGGTCAACGCATGGCTTTCTGCCAATTTATGAGGAGGTTTGTGCCGCGCTGGTAATGGATATCCAGACAGGCTATTATGCAAAATATTATAGACCAAGCCGAGCCAATAAAGATGAGCATCAAGCAGGAGATTAGGGAGGTGACGAAGACCACCTCCGTGGCTATGACATGCAACGTGTGGACCTCCCGTGCAAACGAAGCTTATCTCACAACTACATTATATTGGTTGGACGAGTCATAGACACTAAAGCGGCACATTTTAGGTGAGGCCGCATCTTGATGTGTGTGTGGGTCGAAATTCTATTATTACATTTGTCACTACGCAAAAGACAAATCAGACCCTTGTACCTTGTAGGTGATGACGGGCCACATGCTAACCAGAGTCATTGTTTGTCCCTTGTTTGGAGCATGAGTTCAGCTGTCCCACAGACCCACTCATCCATAGAACAGGACCAGGAGCAAGCGGAACTAAAGAAAAAATGGGAAAGGATGTGAGCCGCCCCCTAAATGTACTTAAGGAAGTTACTAAAAGAGATGAGATGATGTGAGTGGAAAAAAGCCCGAGGACATGAAAACATGCAAGGAGAGGGGATGCTAGAGGACCCAAAAGAAAACCTACTTATGGAGACCCCACGGAGTGCCCCCTTCCTGAACGTCCCAAGCCCTCTTGACATATCTGAGAAAACCAGCCAGCACCACAATGTTGGAACTAACAAGGGAGGCAATCGACCAAGGAGCAGTGCCCCGAAGAGCAGTGCAAAGTGGGTGTGGTTGTGGTTGTGGGTTATTGTTATATTATTAATATTACTTGCTGCATGCACCCAGGGCACAAGACACGGCGTATGATGCCGTGATGATGTGTCATGTGTACCCATGCAGCTGAGTACTGGCGGCGATCGCTGCCGGGAAGGGCCTGCACATCTGATGAATTACATGCCATAATGATGTGTCCTGTGTGTGTGCTGCCTGCGGCCGAGTACTGGCGGCGATCGCCGCTGGGAAGGGCCTGCACTTATGATTTGTAGTATGCCATGATGATGTGCCCTGTGTGTGTGCTGCCTGCGGCCGAGTATCGGCGGCGATCGCCACCAGGAAGGGCCTATACTTATGATTTCTAGTACACCGTGATTATGTGTCATGTGTGTGTGTGTGTTGCTTGCGGCTGAGTACCGGTGGCGATCGCTACCGGGAAGCTTGCACTTCTGATTTCTAGTACACCGTGGTGATGTGTTCTGTGTGTATGCTGCCTGCGGCCGAGTACTGGCGGCGATCGCTGCCGGGAAGGGCCTGCACTTATGATTTCTAGTACGCCATGGCGATGTGTCCTGTGTGCTGCTTGCGGCCGAGTACCAGTGGCGATCGCCACTGGGAAGGGCCTGCACTTATGATTTCTAGTACATTGCGATGATGTGTCCTGTGTGTGTGGGCTGCCTACAGCCGAGTACTGGCAGCGATTGCCGCCGGGAAGTGCCTGCACTTATAATTTGTAATATGCCATGATGATGTGTCCTGTGTGTGTGCTGCCTGCGGCCGAGTACCGGCGGCGATCGCCGCCGGGAAGGGCCTGAGCTAAGTATTAATAATTTGCCAAATGAGTCAATTGAAAAATGGAAAATAGCTCAATGGCATGTTGGGCGGCACTTTGTCAAGGCATATCCAGCTTTCCTGGGCGCCACGACCACGCATCCATTCGCGACAAGCTTCTCCACACCCGACTAGATTTTGGCCTACCACCAAAGGTGGCGGCTGTACACTAGAGGTGGCCACCCGGATCCGTTAATAGCGGACGAGGGCGCCCTCCATTAAATATCCGTTAATTTAGCGGACCCCGCTCTCTCTGTTGCTGACGTGGCACGGATGGCAGCGGACGGCAGGCGCCAATCAGCGGACTCTGCGGATTCTGCCTGGGCGTTAACGGATATTCTCCAATGGACCGGAGGCCGCGTACCCCATCCGCTAATCTAGCGGATGACAGCGGACGTGTGTACCGAATCAGCGGATGACAGCAGAGCCCAGGCAGCAAGTACTGATTTCCAAATCTGGGGATCGGGTTGATTGCCAGCGTGGCTCAGCCAGGGTCCACATACAGCGGACCTTGGCAGTGACTGCGCACATAATTGGTTGCCCTCCGCCGTCTCCTGCCCCTGCCGCCCCACGAGCCACCATGGACCCAGCACCTGCTCGGCCAGCAGGTGAGGCATACCGCGCCCACGGGCAGCATAGCCAGAAGCCTGAGGAATGCCCTAAGTACCGCCGACTTGGCGGGAAATGCCGGGCCGCACAGGGGAAGGGGGGTCTTGGATGATCTGTTGGCCAAAAACCTGTGCGTGGCCGGATGCAATCCGCCGGTGATGCACAGGCATAGCACGCTATCCTGCTTTCTGGCCAGGGCAACGCCCTCAGTACCGCCTGCTTTGGCGGGAAATTCCGGGCCGTGGGGGGTGTTGGGGGGTGTTTGGGGGGCCCTCGGATGATCTGTTGGCCGAAAACCTGTGCGTGGCCGGATGCAATCTGCCAGTGATGCACGGGCATAGTGCGCTATCCTACTTTCTGGCCAGGGCAACGCCCTCAGTACCGCCTGCCTTGGCGGGAAATTCCAGGCTGTGGGGGGTGTTGGGGGGTGTTTGGGGGGCCCTCGGATGATCTGTTGGCCGAAAACCTGTGCGTGGCCGGATGCAATCCGCCGGTGATGCACAGGCATAGCGCGCTATCCTGCTTTCTGGCCAGGGCAACGCCCTCAGTACCACTTGCTTTGGCGGGAAATTCCGGGCCGTGGGGGGTGTTAAAAGGGGGAGGGTTCTCGGATTATCTGTGGACTTTGAAAACCTGGATGTTGGCGGATGCATTCCGGCGAGTGATACGTGGGCATAGTGTGGGCTTCTGCTTCTGGCCGCCTGCTTTACTGGGAAATTCTTCCCCGGGGGGGGCAGATTATGTGTGGACTTTGGAAACCTGGTGGCACATGTCCGGGTGGGAAGATCATGGCCGGGGTTTGACTTCATTCCGGGATTTTGCCTACGACCCTCACCAACTGTGTTGCAGGTGGTACCAACGCTGAAACGGAAAGCAGACAGGGGCGCCTTCGACAGGCGGGACGTGTAGGTGCGGTGGACATGTACCTCTGTGCAGCAAGCCTGAGTGCCGCCTATTGTGGCTGGGTGCTATAGGGAACATCGCGGGAAGTCGGGTACAATCGCAATCTTGATTCTAAGGCCGGTAATCCAAGGCTTGAATGCCTCTGGCTGGAAACCATGCATCCATTGGGGCACCTACTGTCCTGCGTATAAGTTGGAAATATACTTAACGTTGTGTGTGGTGCTGCAGCCTCACCAAGCTGCGTCAGTGCAGATCCAGAAACCATCGGGAGGGGGATGGCGAGCGCAGAGGAGCAGCAACATGAACCCTCACTTGGTGAGTGGATTACCGTTTACACTTGCAGAACCGTATTTTGTTGTCGACTTTGGCGGCTGTGGCTGTGTGCGTTTGTCAGTGTGTAGGGCACTGCACCATTCTGGCATGGCCATCTCGTTGGTGGTAGTACCCGCCGTCACCTGGCTGGGGAAACCTTGGCAGTTCGTTCCTTCCATGTGGCCATGCATTGCACAGGGTGCACCACTTGTCGCTGCAATACCCATCGTCTTTGCTTACATGCCACCAACATTATTTGGCAGTACCCGCCGCCACCTGGCTGGGGAAGTCTTACCAGTTTGTTACTTTTATTTGGCTGCACACTGTACAGGGTGTGTTGTATGTCCCTGCAGTACCCATCGCCTGTTTTCCCTTATGTGGCATGACCACTTTGTGGCAGTACCCGCCGTCACCTGGCTGGGGAAACCTCAACACTTCGTCCCTTTAGGGGGCCGTGCATTGTACAGGGCGTGCTGCATTTCTCTACAATACCTATTGTCTTTGCTTCGGTGCCACCACCAGTATGTGGCAGTACCTGCCGTCACCTGGCTGGGGAAACACCGTATTCTGTTCCTGTGTTAGGTCGGAAGCGGCCCCTGAACAGGGGCCAACATTACAAGGATGGTCAAAAGCGCCAGCACAGACACAACAGGAAGGGGGGAAGGAGACGTGCAAGGGTGAAAGTCAGGCGGCGGATAGAAGCTGCGCGCGATAGGGAAGCCCTACCAGATAGATTAGAGGAAATACAAGAAGCGGGGTTGGGTGGCCTGCCCTCGGGGGTGTGGCGGCCCATACAGGACCACCTCGCCCCCAAGGACCAGGCCCGATTAGCCGCCGTAAGTGGATACATTAATAACGCATTGGGGGTGACAGAAGGGGCACGGTTACGAAAGGAACAACACGAGAGATAACCCCCCCCCCCAGTCTTGGGGAGAATGGCAGAAGCGTCGCAGGCAGGAACGCAAACAAGTGGATATGAATCGCCGAGCTGCTTATAAAACACGTCAGTGCGCGGCTATCATAGATTTGGTGCTGCACCGGAGGGAGCACATGGTGGGGTACAAGTCTATTAGTAGAAAATATAGAATAACTCAACCGTTGCTAAGACGCCTGGAAGAAAGACTCCTTGAAGACGATTTTTTTCACAGGTTGGGTGGGAGTTCAATGTCATGGACTCCGGCCTCCTAACAGGGAGTGACACGGAGACTTCCTCCGATTAGTTTTTTTTAACAAAACAATCTAATTGTGAGGTGAAGTCCAAGTACCGCCTGCCACCGGCGAGGAAGGTGACATTTGCTGAACAATCCATGGTTGTGAGACGCTTTTCTGCCTTTATTTCATAGAAGGAAGTGTGCATGTAACATCTCCTTGTAACATCTGAAAACCATTGTCGAATATATGTTGCCTCGGTTATTTATGCAATGGACGTCTGCGCCAGGCTCTGTTGGCGGCGACGGTGGTGTTGAGCTCGCAGCATTTGTTGCTAAGCGAGGAGTCCCAGACGCAGATGATGTTCCTGTTGGGAGGGGTGCATTCAGCTCCGCGGACACTGATTCGCTTAAAGGTGCATCGCCAAGTTTGAGTGTCGTTGTGGTGGAGGATAAGCCACAGCGCAGGGCCAAGAGAAGGCGTCTGACCACCCCCCAACCGCTTGCCATGGCTGCTGATGTGCGGACTCCACACAAGCAACAACAAACACTAACTGAAGCAAAGCAGTCCACGCGCATGGTGGCGACCTTGGAGGAAGGGTCGCCGAGGACACGCCGCAAACAATGCCACCGCAAAGGGGATCCAGGCCACCAGGGATGGTGTAGAGAGGGGTTTACTATAGGCGAGGTGCAAGGGCCCAACAAGAGACCACGTTCCATTACTGCTGTTTGCCGGTTGTGTTACGGGAGGGGCATTACCAAGACATACAAAGTGTTGTCATACAACCCGGGAAAGAAGAACTCAAACAATGCCAGTTGGACGGGGCCCTCAAACCATTTGAAAGAGAAACATAGCGTTTTCAATATTGAGGCACTTCGAGACAAACTTAGTAATCCTATGGGCAACCAGCAGATGAAATTGGGTACATCGTTGGAAACCTACTTGGAGACATGGCACCCTAGGACCTCAGAATGGAACAGGGCGGTGACCCACATTGCCAGGTACGTCAGTTTTGCTAATGCACCATACCACCTGGCTGAGACGGCGCCCTTCATTCGTTTAATGCAAGCCTTTATTCCCCGTTGGCCATCTATTAGTAAGCAAACAATTGTGAGGTCGGTGGCGAGACAGGCCAATGACATCAAGCGGGAAATAAGGGAAGAGGTGTCCCAAATCCGAGACGAGTCCAGAGTTGCCATGACAGCGGACATTTGGACAAGCAGGTGTACGGACCCGTATATAACAGTGACATTGCATTGG
>CAJHUC010002922.1:0-39524 GCA_905146915.1 Ostreobium quekettii
ATCTCATCCCCCAGTACGGTTGTGGAGGCGTCCCTAAGTACTGTAACTTCTAGTAACTATATCTCCACTACCGCTAACCCAAATGGAGTGATTCAAGAACCTATGGGTTCCTAGTAAGCTCTACTAAGAGATGAGATTATTCTTTACTATTCATTGTACCTCCTAGATACCCATAATCCAAGAAACACACTACCCCCTGTGCTTTACACCACAGTACTCCCCCCTGGGGGTAGTTTCGCCCTCGAAACGTCAGGCTAACCAGTGGCCTTAATTGTCCTCTACTAGTCTGTCCCTCTTGATCATTTTCTTGAGCTCCTCCTGGTAGGTAAAGTTCTCTTCAGGAGTCCAAGTGGCATCATCCAATGAATAGTCCTTCCAAAGGACCAAATACTCCTTCTGCCGCTTGGTACTGGGACCGGTCCACCGCCAACGCAGTAATCTCTCAACGTCGTATGGCTCATCATCCTCAGGCTCGATCTCCTCCACCTGACCAGATGTAGTGGGTTGCGTCCATGAACTGGTCCTGAAAGGACGCAACAAGCTAACGTGGAACACATTGTGTATCTTCCACGTACTCGGAAGATCAAGTTCGTAGGCCACCTGTCCCACTCGACGGACAATAAAGAATGGGCCAACGAACCTCTTCTTCAGCTTACGGATCGGTGCATTCTTCAAGTTGAGGTGCTCTGTTGAGAGCAGCACCTGATCCCCACTACTAAACCGCTGTTCCCTTCTCTTCTGGTCGGCTTGTGCCTTCATGCGATCTTGAGCCCGGTTCAGAAATTTAACCGCCGTTGAGAAATTCCTCTTCATCCGCTCTACGAATTGGTTGACTCCCTCAATGAGAGTAGAGTCACTGTCACGGATAAGGTCTGCCGGAGTACACGGATGGAAGCCGTAGTTCAAGTAAAACGGCGTGTACCCGGTCGCCTGCGTTGGGCTGTTGTTGATCACAAACTCGACGATGGACAACAGCCGCTCCCAGCTCGATCCATCCTGCCCGGCGTGTAGAGTGCAGTGTAAAACCATCTCCACCACCCTGTTCATCGCCTCTGTTTGACCATCTGTCTGTGGGTGGTAGGCGCTGGACATCCTCAGTGAACTTCCCAGAATGTTCCACAGCTCGCGCCAGAACTTGGACACAAAGCGTGGGTCTCGATCACTCACAATAGAACGAGGGATTCCATGCAACTTCCCCACAGTGCTCCAGTAGAGTCGGGCTGTGTCAGCAGCTGTGATAGTCTGCTTGACAGGTGCTAGATGCACCATCTTCGTTGCCCGATCTACCACTGTGAGTATCCCATCGTTCCCAGTCTCTGACTTTGGTAGACCCATGATGAAATCCAAGCTGACGTCGGCCCACTTCTGTTCTGGGAGTTTTAATGGCTGCAACAGTCCAGCGGGGACACAGTGGACAGCCTTCTCCTGCTGGCAAACTGGGCACCCCATCACAAAGTCCCGAATATCCAGGGTGTGCTCAGGCCAGTAGAAGGTCTTCTGGATGTTCTTTAATGTTTTATGGTAGCCCAGATGTCCTGAATAAGGGACCTCGTGTAGTTCCCTCATGATCTGCTTCTTGATGTCTGGAACATCTGGCACCACCAGCCGCCACTGTGTCTTCCCGGTTTTACCGCTGTCTCTCAACTCCAACAATCCTCCTGTAATCCGGAAGGATCGATCTCCAATTGTCAACGCATTGTCCTGGGCAGATTCCAGCTGGGAAATGATATCTGCCCAGCGTGTATCCTCTTGAATGCCCTTTTTGATCCCCTCTCTCATGCTTCTCGCCAATGAAATGCGGGACCTGGCGACAAAAAGTGAAGGTCCCAACTCGTCCTCTTGACCCGCGGCTTGGGTCACCTCCGGTCTGCTCTTTGCAAAAACTTGATCCAATTTATGTTGGATCCCGTCGTCAGACTTGTCCTCTCCAAGTAGCAACCTTTTGACCAATGACTCTTCTTCCTCTCGGACGTGGACCATCTCCTTCACGTCCCTTAGACTTCTGCGTGAGAGGAAGTCTGCAGGGTTTTTCTTCCCTGGTATATGGACCAGGTCACAATCGTACCCCTGAAGAACCTGAACCCACTTCCAAATCCGCCTGTTGACTGAAGGCTGATTGGCCAGGTTCTTTAACGAGTCATGGTCGGTCTGGACGGTGAAGTGACGACTGGCAAGGTAATGCCGCCACTTCCCCACTGCCCACACAATCCCCAACAGCTCCCGCTCATATGCACTATATCTTGTTTCAGCAGGATTTAGCTTCCTGCTCTCATAGCAGATTGGCTGTAATCCGGAGCCAAAATCCTGCTGCAAGATTGCACCAACCGACACCTCTGATGCATCTGTGGTGACGGTGAATTCCTTCTCAAAGTCGGGTAGCTGGAGAACTGGGGCGGTGACCATGGCCTTCTTAAGCCCATTGAATGCTTTTTCCTCTTGGTCACCCCAGACCCAAGGTACATTCTTCTTTGTGAGATCCGTCATTGGGGCTGCGATCTCACTAAACCATCGGATGAACTTTCTGTAAAAACTGCAGAGCCCCAAGAAAGACCTCACGTCTGTGACGGTCTCCGGCGTCGGCCAATCCAGAATAGCCTTGACCTTTGACAGCGACGGCTTGATACCATCCTTCCCAACGTCGAAGCCAAGGTACTCTACTTCGGTTCTGAAGAAGTCGCACTTTGGGAGTCGCCCGAAAAACTTCTCCGACCGAAGTTTGTCCAGTACCGCCTTTATGTGCTGCAAATGCTCTTTCTTGGTACGACTATATATCAAGATGTCGTCCAGGAATACAAGCACAAAATCGTCAAGGCCATCTCTGAGTAGATGGTTCATAATGCGCTGAAATGTGGCCGGCACATTGCATAGCCCAAAGGGCATGACCGTATACTCAAAAGAACCGTATCTCGACACGAAGGCAGTTTTGTGGATATCAGCCTCCTTCACCCGTATCTGGTGATATCCTGAGGCTAAATCGATTTTGGTAAAGTACTGCGCTCCGTGGAGGCGATCCATGAGTTCATCCACTTTCGGGAGAGGATACCGGTTCTTGGTAGTGATTTTATTCAAGGCCCGATAATCGATGCAGAGCCGCCACTTGCCATCCTTCTTTGGAATGAATAGCACTGGCGCTCCATACGGGCTTGTGCTGGGCCGAATCCACCCCTGGTCAAGGAGATTGTTAATTTGGCGTTTGAGCTCATCCAACTCAGCCACACTCAGCCTGTATGGGCTTTTGTGAGGTGGTGGTTCTCCTGACGCCGTCTCAATCTCATGGTCCACTATTCTCTTGGGTGGTGGTCCATAGGGTAGCTTGTCCGGGAATACATCTTTATACTCCTCCAGGATTCCTTTCAGTTCATCCCGGACAGCTGGTTCGGCTTCGTGCACTTTTTTATGAATCACTTCCGTGATCGGTACCTCGGTTTTTACAGGCCCGGTTTCCTTCATAACCCGGCGCCTCTCTCCCTCAGTTTGGCCCTTTGCTACACCGGCCTTGGCCTTGCTCTTTTTCGTTTTCTCCTTTGGCGGAACTGTAGGCCGCAAAAGACACAGGAACATCGGAAGGTCGCTTTTGTTTGCCCTCTTTGCCGCTTGGCGCATAGAGATGAAATCGATTTTAGGGCGTACAGGTTGGCTGACGACACGTCCAGCCACCTTGACCTTCTTCCTGTGCACGCCTTTGGATTTTTCCAGAGTATTTGAGGTATCATTTGGCAAAATTGAAGGTACCCCCCCCTGGGGAGACTCAACCGCCCTCGGTGAGTCATGACCGGTCGATATACGACGATCCGGCATGTGTGACCACTCGCGCACCGATGAAGGTGGTTCCCAAAACGATGGGGAACACAACTGAGCGTATGAATCACCCCTCAGAATATTAGAGGTGGCCACCCGGATCCGTTAATAACGGACGAGGGTGCCGTCCGTTAAATATCCGTTAATTTAGCGGACCCCGCTCTCTCTCTTGCTGACGTGGCACGGATGGCAGCGGACGGCTGGTGCCAGTCAGCGGACTCTGCGGATTCCGCTTGGGTTAACGGATATTTTCCAACGGACCGGAAGCCGCGCACCCCATCCGCTAATTTAGCGGATGGCAGCGGACGTGTGTGCCGAATCAGCGGATGACAGGCAGTAAGTACTGATTTCCGAATCTGCGGATCGGGTTGATTGCCAGCGTGGCTCAGCCAGCGTCCACATACCGCGGACCTTATTTGGTCGCTCTTCTGGTGCTGCCGCAGTCTCCAACCCTTGCCGCCCCACCAGCCACACCATGGACCCAGCACCTGCCGGGCCAAGAGGTAAGGCATACCGCGCGGCGCGCGCACGGGCGGCAGAACCAGAAGCCAGGGCAACGCCCTCAGTACCGCCGACCTGGCGGGAAATTCCGGGCCGCGCGGGGTGTTGGGGGGGGGGGGCTCGGATGTTCTGTTGGCCGAAAACCTGTCTGTGGCCGGATGCAATCCGCCGCTGATGCACAGGCATACCGCGCTATCCTGCTCTCTGGCCAGGGCAACGCCCTCAGTACCGCCGACCTGGCGGGAAAATGCGGGCCGCGCGGGGTGTTGGGGGGGGGGGGGGCCCCGGATGATCTGTTGGCCGAAAACCTGTCTGGCCGGATGCAATCCGCCGGTGATGCTCAGGCATAGCGCGCTATCCTGCTTTCTGGCCAGGGCAACGCCCTCAGTACCGCCGACCTGGCGGGAAAATGCGGGCCGCGCGGGGTGTTGGGGGGGGGGGGGGCCTCGGATGATCTGTTGGCCGAAAACCTGTCTGGCCGGATGCAATCCGCCGGTGATGCTCAGGCGTAGCGCGCTATCCTGCTTTCTGGCCAGGGCAACGCCCTCAGTACCGCCGACCTGGCGGGAAAATGCGGGCCGCGCGGGGTGTTTGGGGGGCGGGGGCTTGGATGATCTGTTGGCCGAAAACCTGTCTGGCCGGATGCAATCCGCCGGTGATGCTCAGGCATAGCGCGCGCTATCCTGCTTCCTGGCCAGGGCAACGCCCTCAGTACCGCCGACCTGGCGGGAAAATCCGGGTCGTGGGGGGTCTCGGATTATGTGTGGACTTTGGAAGCTTGGTGGCACATGGCCGGGTGGGAAGATCATGGTCGGGGTTTGACTTCATTCCGGGATTTTACCTGCGACCCTCACCAACTGTGTTGCATTGTAGGTGCGACCAGTGCTGAAACGGAAAGCAGGCAGGGACGCCTTCGACATGAGGGGCGTGTAGGTGCGGTGGACGTGTACCTCTGTGCAGCAAGCCTGAGTGTCGCCTATTGTGGCTGGGTGCTATAGGGAACATCGCGGGAAGTCGGGTACAATCGCAATGTTGATTCTAAGGATGGTAATCCAAGGCTTGTATGCCTCTGGCTGGAAACCATGCATCCATTCGGGCACCTACTGTCCTGCGTATATGTTGGAAATGTACTTAACGTTGTGTGTGGTGCTGCAGCCTCACCAGGCTGCGTCAATGCAGATCCACAAACCATCGGGAGGGGAATGGCGAGCGCAGAGGAGCAGCAAGACGAACCCTCACTTGGTGAGTGGATTACCACTACACTTGCTGAACTGTATTTTGCTGTCGTCTTTGGCGGCTGTGGCTGTGTGTGTTTGTGGGTGGGTGGGGTGCTGCACCATTCTGGCATGGCCACCTCGTTGGTGGCAGTACCCGCCGTCACCTGGCTGGGGAAACCTTGGCAGTTGGTTCCTTCCATGTGGCCATGCACTGCACAGGGTGCACCACTTGTCGCTGCAATACCCATCGTCTTTGCTTACATGCCACCAACATTATCTGGCGGTACCCGCCGTCACCTGGCTGGGGAAGTCTTACCACTTTGTTACTTTTATTTGGCTGCACCCTGTACAGGGTATGCTGTATGTCCCTGCAGAACCCATCGCCTGTTTGTCCTTATGTGGCATCACCATTTTGTGGCAGTACCCGCCGTCACCTGGCTGGGGAAACCTTGGCAGTTGGTTCCTTCCATGTGGCCATGCACTGCACAGGGTGCACCACTTGTCGCTGCAATACCCATCGTCTTTGCTTACATACCACCAACATTATCTGGCACTACCCGCCGTCACCTGGCTGGGGAAGTCTTACCACTTTGTTACTTTTATTTGGCTGCACACTGTACAGGGTATGCTGTATGTCCCTGCAGAAACCATCGCTGGCAAAGTTCCAAGCGATGTTGAAGAAAGAGATGACGGCATTGGTGAGTTGAGGTCTGATTTGTGGCCTTTGCCTTTGTGAATGTCTGCATCCAACGGTTGATAGTTTTTGCTTGTGTGAATAACAGCATGCATATGACTTCTGCAGTTGAGGCACGTGGTGAAGGCGCCCGAAGTCCAATCCTCGGGCTCATCATCCCAAGAGGCTGCAGCATAGGCTGTGCAGCAGAGCTGGCTTGACGCGGCATCACCCCCACCTAAGGGACCACTACGTTTCCGGCGATCAAAGAGGAGAAGACGGGCCCCATCCTCCCCACAGCATATGGACCCCATCGAGGCCGAAGTCGAAAGGTGGTTTGAATTGAAATGGACACCAGCATGTGAGTATCAAAAGAAATGGAGTGCAGGGGATTGGTGGCGAGAGAATCATACCAGCTTCCCCTTGGTGGCCAGGCTTGCACGTCGAATACTAGCAACACAGGTGAGTGGTTGAGTACAACTGGCTATGCATACATGCCACAGTGCCCTTATGAAGTTCACCGGCTGAGAAGTACTGAGTATTTTTGGTTGTGTTGCAAGCCTCCAGCGCCAGTAGTGAACGATCTTTTTCCAAGGCCGGTCTAATAGTTCGGGCCAAGCGCATGGTTCTCAAGCCCGAGAACGTGGATCATTTAAGCTTGCTAGGGTGGCAGATGGCAGAGAGTGGATGGTCGCGGCAGAAGCTAGCGCATCGACGCACGAAGGGGGGGAAGGGAGGGAAGGGAGGGAAGGGAGGGAAGTAGTGACTTTGGATTCCAAAGTTTGGATCACCACCGGTGACCACCCTCGTTTCCCCGGCGTGGAAACTGTGGAGTACCGCCGCAGCAAGGGTGCGGTTACCATAGAGATAGAAGATAAGATATCATGACTTGTAATATTCCGTTGTCCTGTGTTGATGTGCACACCTTGAACACACTATGTTGAGTGGTGGATGAACCTTGGGTATCATATAGATAGAAGAAAGTTTTATTCAAGAAATGCGTCCCAACAAGTACTGCGATTGGTGGATAGACTTTACAGTCGCTGCCCTGGCGTGGAAACTTCTAGAGTACCGCCGCAGTGAGGGTGCAATAGGTAGAGATGGACGATAACAAATAACGACTCGTATTATTCATTGCCCGTTTTCATGTGTTGCGCTGTTGAACTTCGACGTACTATGTTGGATGGGCTTTACACTCGCTGCCCTGGCGTGGAAACTGTGGAGTACCGCCGCAGCAACCCATCGTTATATGTGATACTTATCACCCATTCCCAAGTATGTTGAGTGGCTCAACTGTGTTCAGAGGTGAACCCTCTTTGCCGCCTGCCTCAAGTGATGTGGGTGTTTGTGTGTCCGCGTTTGGTATTGCAACTATGCCGAACCCTTGCTGCAATGGCCGGGAAGACTTGCAATGGGAGTGTGGTGCGCACTGCGTACTATGCAGCAGTACCAGCCGCAGCAAGTGGTGCAGGTTGGCATGCCATACATTGGAACTTTACACACGGCTTGTGTGTTGTTCAATTCTCCAAAACACTCCATGTATTACAAACCGCAGAATACATGACCTGGAAAACGCCCACACACGTTTATGAAGCGTGCAACCAACACAATTCGAGCTGCTGCAAAATGGAAACCCCTGGCAACTTCGCCTTGACCTTGCCGTGGCTGGAATGCAAGTACCTACGGGACAGAACGGACCAAAATTATAAATCCACGGATGTTTTGTTGCGGACCGGACGCCGCGCACGCCCTCCGTTAATTTAACGGCAAATAATGGTGAAGAAAAAGTGAGAGCCGGATTCTGCGGACGGCAGTATGGCAAACAGCGGACCGGATGTTACCGGACGAATATCACACTCACTTTTACGAACCGGACGCAACGGAGCGGACGGTACCCGAGTGTGGCCACCTCTAGTAAGGGGGGTCTCGGATGATCTGTTGGCCGAAAACCTGTGCATGGCCGGATGCAATCCGCCGGTGATGCACAGGCATAGCGCGCTATCCTGCTTTCTGACCAGGGCAACGCCCTCAGTACCGCCTGCTTTGGCGGGAAATTCCGGGCCGTGGGGGGTGTTGGGGGGTGTTTGGGGGGGCCTCGGATGATCTGTTGGCCGAAAACTTGTACGTGGCCAGATGCAATCCGCCGGTGATGCACAGGCATAGCGCGCTATCCTGCTTTCTGGCCAGGGCAACGCCCTCAGTACCGCCTGCTTTGGCGGGAAATTCCGGGCCGTGGGGGGTGTTGGGGGTTGTTTGGGGGGGCCTCGGTTGATCTGTTGGCCGAAAACGTGTACGTGGCCAGATGCAATCCGCCGGTGATGCACAGGCATAGCGCGCTATCCTGCTTTCTGGCCAGGGCAACGCCCTCAGTACCGCCTGCTTTGGCGGGAAATTCCGGGCCGTGGGGGGTGTTGAAAGGGGGGGGGGGTTCTCGGATTATCTGTGGACTTTGAAAACCTGGATGTTGGCGGATGCATTCCGGCGAGTGATACGTGGGCATAGTGTGGGCTTCTGCTTCTGGCTGCCTGCTTTACTGGGAAATTCTTCCCCCGGGGGGGCGGATTATGTGTGGACTTTGGAAACCTGGTGGCACATGGCCGGGTGGGAAGATCATGGCCGGGGTTTGACTTCATTCCGGGATTTTGCCTGCGACCCTCACCAACTGTGTTGCATTGTAGGTGCGACCAGTGCTAAAACGGAAAGCAGGCAGGGACGCCTTCGACAGGCAGGACGTGTAGGTGCGGTGGACGTGTACCTCTGTGCAGCAAGCCTGAGTGCCGCCTATTGTGGTTGGGTGCTGTAGGGAACATCGCGGGAAGTTGGGTACAATCGCAATCTTGATTCTAAGGCCGGTAATCCAAGGCTTGAATGCCTCTGGCTGGAAACCATGCATCCATTGGGGCACCTACTATCCTGCATATAAGTTGGAAATGTACTTAACGTTGTGTATGGTGCTGCAGCCTCACCAAGCTGCGTCAGTGCAGATCCAGAAACCATCGGGAGGGGGATGGCGAGCGCAGAGGAGCAGCAACACGAACCCTCACTTGGTGAGTGGATTACCGTTTACACTTGCAGAACCGTATTTTGTTGTCGACTTTGGCGGCTGTGGCTGTGTGTGTTTGTTGGTGTGTAGGGCACTGCACCATTCTGACATGGCCACCTCGTTGGTGGTAGTACCCACCGTCACCTGGCTGGGGAAACCTTGGCAGTTCGTTCCTTCCATGTGGCCATGCATTGCACAGGGTGCACCACTTGTCGCTGCAATACCCATTGTCTTTGCTTACATGCCACCAACATTATTTGGCAGTACCCACCGCCACCTGGCTGGGGAAGTCTTACCACTTTGTTACTTTTATTTGGCTGCACACTGTACAAGGTGTGTTGTATGTCCCTGCAATACCCATCGCCTGTTTTTCCTTATGTGGCATGACCACTTTGTGGCAGTACCCGCCATCACCTGGCTGGGGAAACCTCAACACTTCGTCCCTTTAGGGGGCGGTGCATTGTATAGGGCATGCTGCATTTCCCTACAATACCTATTGTCTTTGCTTCGGTGCCACCACCAGTATATGGCAGTACCTGCCGTCACCTGGCTGGGGAAACACCGTATTCTGTTCCTGTATTAGGCCGGAAGCGGCCCCTGAACAGGGGCCAACGTTACAAGGATGGTCGAAAGCGCCGGCACATACACAACAGAAAGGGGGGAAGGAGACGTGCAGGGGTGAAAGTCAGGCGGCGGATAGAAGCTGCGCGCGATTGGGAAGCTGAGCGCGATAGGGAAGCTCTAACAGATAGATTAGAGGAAATACAAGAAGCGGGGTTGGGTGGCCTGCCCTCGGGGGTGTGGCGGCCCATACAGGACCACCTCGCCCCCAAGGACCAGGCCCGATTAACTGCCGCAAGCGGATACATTAATAATGCATTGGGGGGGGGCAGAAGGGGCACGGTTGCAAAAGGAAGAACACGAGAGACAGAACCCCCCCCCAGGCTTGGGGAGAATGGCACAAGCGTCGCAGGCAGGAACACAAACAAGTGGATAGGAATCGCCGGGCTGCTTATAAAACACGTCCGTACGCGGCTATCATAGATTTGGTGCTGCACCGGGGGGAACACATGGTGGGGTACAAGTCTATTAGCAGAAAATAGAGAATAACTGAACCGTCGCTAAGACGCCTGGAAGAAAGACTCCTTGAAGACGATTTTTTTCACAGGTTGGGTGGGAGTTCAATGTCATGGACTCCGGCCTCCTAACAGGGAGTGACACGGAGACTTCCTCTGATTAGTTTTTTTTAACAAAACAATCTGATTGTGAGGTGAAGTCCAAGTACCGCCTGCCACCGGCGAGGAAGGTGACATTTGCTGAACAATCCATGGTTGTGAGACGCTTTTCTGCCTTTATTTCATAGAAGGAAGTGTGCATGTAACATCTCCTTGTAACATCTGAAAACCATTGTCGAATATATGTTGCCTCAGTTATTTACGCAATGGACGTCTGCGCCAGGCTCTGTTGGCGGCGATGGTGGTGTTGACCTCGCAGCATTTGTTGCTGAGCGAGGAGTCCCAGACGCACATGATGTTGCTGTTGGGAGGGGTGTGTTGAGCTCTGCGGACACTGATTCGCTTGGAGGTGCATCGCCAAGTTCGAGTGTCGTTGTGGTGGAGGATGTGCCACAGCGCAGGAAGCGAGGTGGCAGATGGCAGAGAGTGGATGATCGCAGCAGAAGCTAGTGCATCGATACAAGAAGGGGGGGAAGGGAGGGAAGTGAGGGAAGGGAGGGAAGTAGTGACTTTGGATTCCAAAGTTTGGATCACCACCGGTGACCACCCTCATTGCCCCGGCATGGAAACTGTGGAGTACTGCCGCAACGAGGGTGCGGTACCATAAAGATAGAAGATAAGATATCATGACTTGTAATATTCCGTTGTCCTGTGTTGAAGTGCACAACTTGAACACACTATGTTGTAGTGGTGGATGAACTTTGGGTATCATATAGATAGAAGAAAATTTTATTCAAGAAATGCGTCCCAACAAGTACTGCGATTGGTGGATAGACTTTACAGTTGCTGCCCTGGCGTGGAAACTTCTGGAGTACCGCTGCAGCGAGGGTGCGATAGGCAGAGATGGAAGATAACAAATCACGACTCGTACTATTCGTTGCCCGTTTTCATGTATGTTGAACTGTTGAACTTCGACGTACTATGTTGGAATAGTGGATGAACCTGGGGTATCATATAGATAGAAGAGATTTTCTGTGAGAAATGTGTCCAATCGCTAACTGCAATTGGTGGATGGGCTTTACACTCGCTGCCCTGGCATGGAAACTGTGGAGTACCGCCGCAGCAACCCATCATAATTCGAGTTGCTGCAAAATGGAAACCCCTTGGCAACTTCGCCTCGACCTTGCCGTGGCTGGAAAGCAAGTACCTATGGGTAATAACGAACCAAAATTATTAATCAACGGATATTTTGTTGTGGACCGGACGCCGCACACGTCATCCGTTAATTTAACGGCAAATAACGGTGAAGAAAAAGTGAGAGCCGGATTCTGCGGATGGCAGTACGGCAAATAGCGAACCGGATATTACCGGACGAATATCACACTCAATTTTATGGACCGGACTTAACGGACCGGACGGCACCCAAGTGTGGCCACCTCTAGAACATATAAGGAGGTGAGACATCCTAGGTGGGATACAGTGTTGGTGGGTCCACGAGTTGGTAGTGTGAACCCAAAGGATTCTCAACCATGCAGGTGCGCTAGCACAACTGGAGAAGGCAATGATGTTGAACACAGTGGTGATCATTGCATGGATGCCGGAAACATTCAAGATAATACTGACTTGTCTCCCTCAGTCAATGAGAGTTGTGAGGATGGGGGCACAGCCAAGGTTCATAAGAGTAATCAATCTATAACATCTGGTAATGAGAAGATTAGTAATGATGGACTTACCAGTAAATCCATACCCAAAACTGGTGGTGGAGATGTAGAGGGCGAACTTGTGGGATTGCGCATCCCATTGGTCTGTCCCTTAGCCAATATAGGGTTCATGGGTTATGAATTAGTTGGTAGCATTAACCAACACCCAGTTGTGGCTTATTTGGATAGTGGGAGTACAACAAATTATATTTCTGAAGTAGTAGCTCAAAAGATAAGACTTTTACAAGATGGAAAATTAGTAAAACTACAAATGGCTAACAAAACCACTTTTGAGACATTGGGACGAATCTTTGGAGTTAAATTTCGTTGTGGTCAATTCACATGTATATTCGATGCAGATATTTTCTTTGAGTTAGCTCATAACATATTCTTGGGATTACCATGGTTGTTCAAAGAGAACCCTCAAATCGATTTCCAGTTGTTGTGTGAACATTGTCTTTGGTTCTTTATACGAGCGGAGTGAGATGCGACGCAAAGGCGCGCGGACCAATTATCCGCGCCTTCGCGGAGCATCGAGCGCAGCGAGGAGATTTGGGGATTTTGGCCATTTTCGGGCCATATCGTTGCATTAGAAAGAGGGCTTCGGGGACGGTATGGGTGCTTGTGGGGACGGTGGTTTAAGTACAGGGTGACATGAGGGTTATGTAACCGTGCTGTGTGCCGCGGGGACAAGACGCTGGGAACCCTGTAACGAACATCCGTTTTGCTGTCACTGCCTGCCTGCGAACCGTGCGCAAGGCAACGCCGGACCCAATCCGCCCTTCCGACTGACGCACCGCAGAGGCCGTTCCGCCAAGGGGCCTACCACGTCCGCGCCGCGTCGAGATCGAGCAAGCGACCATGCCGATTACGCCTGGCCATCCGCCGGAGGGATCGTCGATCCATCGCACGGGGCGCGCGCGGAAAAACCACGCGCCACCAGTCAGGCAGGATACAGGTGCTACAAGGACAAGACTATGTGGCTCTACCAACGGTTACTTGTCCAAAACAGCAAATGACGTTAGAGGACAATCCATTCGGGGATCACAAGGATATGTTGATGGTAGTGGTCAAGTCAGTTGATGATGACAACATTCCTGTGGAGACCATCCCTGAGGAGCATGAAGGTTCAGATATCCATAAACTCAAACATCCAGGCCTGCCAGAAGAGATCATTACCACACTAGATAAGTACAGTGAAGTGTTTGCCAAGGATTTGCCACCAGGAATACCACCAGTGTGCCAAGGTCACGAATTTTATATCAAGTTGGAGCCAGGAGCACAACCAGTGAGTCGCCCTTTATATAAGCTTAGTCCATTGGAACTAGAGGAGGTGAGGCGTCAACTTGACTATTTGTTGAAGCAGGGGTATGCACGTCCATCGAAGTCGCCTTGGGGAGCACCCATTATCTTTGCCCCCAAGAAGGATGGAGGACTAAGGATGTGTTTGGATTATCGGTGGCTTAACAAGGTCACCAAGAAAAACAAATACCCACTGCCACTTCCTGAGAAGTTGATCGATAGACTGGCTAGCGCCAAGGTATTTTCAAAACTCGATTTGCACAGCGGATACTGGCAAATGCCAATCAGGGAGCAAGATGTTGAGAAGACCGCATTGAAATGTCGCTATGGGCAATTCGAATTCTTGGTTTGTCCATTTGGAGTTACTAATGCACCACCTTAATTTCAAGCAATGGTGAATGATTTGTTCAATGACATGATGGATCAATTCTTTATAGTGTTTCTTGACGACCTAGTCATCTACTTGCGAAATTTGGCAGAGCATGCACAATACTTGAGGATGGTATTGGATCGCCTCAAGCAACATAATTTATTTGCCAAAGTAAGCAAAGCACAAATTGCAGTTACATACACTAACTTTGTGGGTCACTGGATATCTGGGGATGGCGTATCACCAATGCCAGTCAAGATCCATGCCGTACAACAATGGAAGAGGCTGGAGAATGTGACAGATGTTCGTAGCTTCTTAGGCATGATCGGCTTTTACAAAAGATATATAAGCAAGTTTGCAAAGATTGCTGGCCCATTGCACAACTTAACTAGGGAGAACATCATATGGTGTTGGGGGCCCAGACAGGAATAGGCTTCTGAGGACTTAAAGGAAGCACTTACCACCGCTCCTGTACTGATTCTTCCTAATCCCAACCTGCCCTATTTTGTTGTGACCGATGGAAGCGATCTGGCAATTGGAGCTGTCATTATGCAGGACCACAACATAGGTCACCAGCCTATAGCCTTCCTCTCTAGGAGATTGCATCCAACTGAGACCAGGTATTTTCCATACGATAAGAAAATGCTGGGGATTTCATACGCTCTCAGCCAATGGAGACATTATCTGGAAGGAGAGGTGTGACTGTGATGACGCATCAGCAGCCAGCTACCACTTTCATAGAGCAAAAGAACTTGTCTCACACACAAGCACGCTGGCTGAAGAGTGGGCATTTTGAGAGTATCATGCCAATGATGAAGTACATACCAGGCAAGGTAAACGTGGTAGCAGATGCACTTTCATACAGTTATATAGTCTAGACTTCACCAGATTCAATTGCCCAAGTTCAGTCAGCTGCAGTCCCTTGTGTTGATGACTCAGAGCAAGAGGCATAGCTTCACTCACTACATACAGATCCAATTATTCGTGATGTGTTGGTAAAGCTCAAGATGGGTCAAGCTGTGAGGGGATATTCAGTCGATCAGTCAGGAGTATTGTACTACCAAGCAATAGGGAACGAGTGCAGAATTGTAGTTCCTACCAGTAAGCAATAACACGTTCTTGAAGAGCATCATGATGTACCTGCTGTGGGGCACTTGGGTGTTGAAAGAGTATTGGAGATGCTACAACGAGTTTACTGGTGGAAAGGGATTTGCCAATTAGTCAAAAAGTACATCAGAACTTGCCCGAAGTGCCAAATGTTCAAGTCAGAGACCAAGTACCCAAAGGACTTCGGCAAGCGATTCCTATTCCTATAGCTAAGTGGGAACAAATCATGACTGACTTGGTAACAGATCTACTTGAATCACATGGATATACAACAGCTGTAGTATTTGTCAACCGGCTCACCAAATTCGTCATTTTCGTTCCTTGTCAAAAAGAGTTGAGTGCAGTGGGATACGCGAGGCTATTCTTTGATCTTGTGTTTAAAATTGCAGGAATACCTTGAGCCATTATTAGTGATCCCCGCTTTCTTAGCAAGTTCTGGCAGGAATTGTCCAGACTTCTTGGTACAAGCCTATGTATGTCTACCGCATACCATCCAGAGACCGATGGTCAATCTGAGGTTTCCATATGCACTCTTGAGAACTTTTTGAGGCCATACATTGAGGAACATCCAGAGAAGTGGAGTACGTATCTACCTCTGGCAGAATTCGTGGTTAGAAATGCCATCAATGTGTCAACTGGGTACAACCCTTTTTATTGATGTATGGGCAACACGTTGAAGTTTCAGTAGGTCTCGTGGCTGGGAAGACTGTGGATACGAAGGTGGAGTCAGTAGATGTTATATTCAGTAGGATGCAAAAGTTTATCTCTAGTGCAGTATAGCAATATAAGAGAGCGCAGGTGAGGATAGTGACAACAACCAATAAATGACGTCGAGATGTTCAATTCCAGCAAGGCGATGAAGTTGTGGTGTGCACAACCTTTCTACCATCCACTCCATTTGCACATATTCCTGTGAAGATTCGGCGATGTTATTTGGGACCTTTTAAGTTTGCAAAAGCTATTTCACTAGTTGCCTACTAGCTTGACCTACCATCCAATTGGAAAATCCATCCAACATTTAATATAGAAAAACTAAAGAAATTCGAGCATGGCACAGAGTTTCAGAGGACCGTCACTTCACCCCCGGACACCGTCGAGATTGAAGGTCATCCAGAGTATGAGGTTGAAGCAATCATTCGACATCAAGGCTCGACTTCCCGCCAACAGTATCTTGTAGCCTGGAAAGGCTATGAACTACATGAGGCTACTTGGGAGCCTAAGGCCAACCTCACCCATTGCAAAGATCTTCTTGCAGAGTACCTCCTTCGGTTACAACAACAAGAAGCAATCATGAAAACCAGGTATAACCAAAGGCAGAAGTGATGGACTACGTGGGCTATCGGATAGCAAGGTTTTAGTATTGATTTGGTTGTGGAATAGGATGCAATGAGCCGGGTCAGTCTGGGATCCTGTTGGGTATGGCGTAGCTTCCGTCTGGCTAGTTTTTTGTTTGTGTGTTTAGTGGCCGAGGATGTCCACACTCGATGGGGGGTGAGAACTGATATAGAATGAACAATGAATCAAACAAAGCATTATCATATTATCATCATATATTTAACAATTACATGCGGGGGAGTCACTCCTCCCTCTCTCTCTCGTTGACTCAAGCACATCTTCCTAGAGGACTCTACTAGAGTAGCTGAGGGGGTTGATTGCCTCTCAGCAGGTGGAGAGCAGTTCCCTATGACTGGAGTTGACAACCCCTACATCCGCCTTACGATGTATTGCGGAGTACGACAGCTCCCCAAGAGGCTCATTAGGGTGCCCGAACATTAGAGCTTGATCTACAAAGACCAGTAGGGTGCCAGTGCACTAGGCCCAGGGCCCTCCGAGCGGGCCAGTGATAGTTTGGGGGCCATCCCACTCCGTTAGGGCACTTGGCTAGGAGGTCGGGGGGCGAAGGGCTGAGAGTCACGGATTGTACCTGACCAGCCTAGACTGTTGTGAAGGGTTATCCCCGCCTAGGGAGTCCTGCCTGAGGGGTGAACCTAAGTTGATGCCGGCGGGAGCCCCACACGGTATAGGGGGTCTGAGTGGGAGCTCTTGGTGCCTATCACTCACAACAAAAAATAGTAGGGGAGCGGCTTATAATTGCTGCGCAGACACCCCTATTGTTCCAAGCTGAGACCAGTGCCCCCCGAGTTGCCATCCGAGTGAGGGGTGGTGAAGGGCTTCGAGATGGCTGGGAAGTGAGGCAGTTGTGTGGCCATTCCCGGTAGTCCTCTCTAGGCACGGGGAACAGGGAAGGTTTAGTTCTGATCAGCCGGTGGCATTCCCCGGGGGTGTGGCAGGGAAGCCTCTCTTATTAGGGGTGAGTAAAATACTCCTTGAGTATTCTTAAATTCCCTGTTGCTAATCTAGGAAGACACTGGCTGTAAAGACTGTTCTGGAACTGTTATGGTGAAGCCATTTGATATCTTGTTAGTTGGGGAAGTATAGTACTCACTAACTTGGATACGTTATTTGGTGGATCCTAGGGCTTACTCTGAGCGAGTAGAGACTACGTACCAGGTAGCCCTAGTATTGGAGGCTTTCGAAAAGCCTTTGACTATGGTCTATGCTCAGTTTATTCAGTTCAGTCAGCACCATCAGTTTTCAGTCAGTCATCATTCAGTCTTCATCAGTTTTGCCGGGATTATTGGGGATTCTTCCTGCATTTATTATTGTACTCGGTACTTCTGTTGTTTTTGTGTGAGTGAGCAGTTATGGCGGATAGATAGAATCCATTGGCATTTTTGTGGTTGGAGATGGAGGAGGCTATGGGTCCTGAGGCTGCTCTCTCTGTGTCTCACCCTGCAGCTGTGACTTGTGTATCCATATCCGAGGCAGCTGATGATGCACAACTATGGCCTTAGTCCCCTCTGCATAATCGCCAGATATGTGGAGTCAGTGAACATTCTCTCAGCTGCGCACATAGATGTTGCCTGACCACACAGCCACACCGTGCATAGTTCGTATCAGGCCACATGGGCCACCAGTGTTTCCTGGAGAGCACGGACAGGATTGTGTGTCCTCGCCATGCACAGTTTGTATCAGGCCACGTGGGCCACCAGTGTCTACTGGAGAGCGAGGACAGGACTTTTTGTCCTCACCCTTCGCAATTCGTATCAGGCCACGTGAGCCACTAGTGTTTATTGGAGAGCAAGGACAGGACTTTGTATCCTGGCTCTGAATGGTGGATGATTATTTGGATGCAGTGGCATGTTCTGAGCAGCAGGCGATCATCTATGTTATATTGTTGCTGGCGGGTGATGCACGAGTTTGGTGGGACATAGAGTGTGTCTCACGTGGAAGCAAAAGGCCAGAGTCACTTGAGGAGTTGAAGAGGATGTGGAGGGCGTAGTTTGATACCCCTATTAGGGAAAGTCGCACTAGAACCAAGCTCCTCAAGCTATCACAGAAAAAGGGGGAAGATTCGTGTGCATACATGGTACGAACAAAATCCTTGCTACACAGAGTCTATGGACTTGATGAGAAAACGGCCTTGCATATATGGATTCATGGCTTACGGCAGCCTTTCTGTTTTGAGGTTGTCAAGGCGGCCCCTAAGACTCTAGTTGAGGCAGAAATATTGGTCGCACGCATGGAAGATGTGTTCAGTGGTAAGGCTGACGGTGACCAGCAGAGCAAGAAAAGCAGATAAAGGAAAAATGTAGGAAAAGTTGGCAGAATTGTGAGGAGAAAAGATCAAACTCCATGACATCACCATATAGACGGATGTCATAGCGGGCATGGGCAAGCTGAAAAACCACATCTCTTTCTATCGACTAGTCCACATTTCCACCCGGGACACCAGTCTAGAGAGTCTGGCAAGAGTGGATATGGGCGATTTCAAAGGAAGCCCAGGGTGGCTGTAATGGCCACCAACAAAGCATTATAGACCATAGCCGATCAAATGGATTGGGAGGCGGAACAGCAATCCGCCGTGTTGGATGGACGCTTCCCAACAGTTGCAGCAAGGAGACTGTCTGGCCCCTGCACTGGCAAATCAGGAAAGCATCCGGGACGTCTAGTTCAAGCCTGCCAGAGAGCTTGGACAATTTATGCAATGTACCCTAGTAAGTGGCAACAAAAGTGCTAACAGAAGTCAAGGAAGTGGAGGTGCAGGGTGGAACAGAGGCGTCGATGCTAGACATGGCCACCCAACTTTTTTTCTGTTATTTTACTTCTGTAACTTTTTTGAACATAAACAATTCGTCCGTCAATTTTCCGTCATTTTGCCGGGGCCGGGTTTCCGTAGTCATTCATGCCACGTAAGCTTTCAATTTTTTGGCTCTGGAGCTATCCGTCAAGGGGGTGTTTCCAACCAGCGGTTTTTGTAAAAGCACTTTTTTTCCGCTACCTTTCCTGGCGTTCCGTTGCCATCCTTCAGGGACTTTGAGATTCAGGTAATGCTCCATTGGTCAACGGTGGATTCTGTTGGAGGCAATTTTTGCCAAGCGGATTTTTTCTCTGTGTCTAGCAACCTTTGCCTCTAGATTCAAGCCACAACACTGATATAACGAGTTCCAATATTTCAACATGTTTAAACAAAGCATGTCTACTTATTTGCAGTCCACGCCATCATAAATAAATATGCATGAATAAATAAATATACATAAATACTGCCTCGGCCAGTACTCCTTGCCAGACAGGGGACGCAACCCGCTGTTCTTTCCCGGCCATCCCTTGCCCTACTGTTATTAACAGGCAATCCCCCACTGCTTTTTCCCGGCCAACTCACGGCCGGTACTCCTTGCTAGATTGGAGGCGCAACCTGCCACGCGCTAGAGCACACATGAACACCTGCCAACACCTATAGTCCTAAGATGATCGCCCGCCATGGTAATGAATGGCTAGTAATCCTTTGCCAAATAGACACATTCACTTGCAACAACTATAACAAAATTTTGCATGGTATGTCATGTGATACCTTGGACTTTGATGTGGTCTTCAATGACGTCTTGGATGCTAGCTTCTTGCACCCAGTTGGATGCCTCGATATCCTGGTGCACACTCCCATGCTCCCTCTATGCTTCTTTTTCCCTGTGCGGCGGTCTTCCCACCCTTGGCGCTGCATATACCATCCCACCAACGACCCTCTGCAGCCAAGCTAGCAACAACGGTTTTTTCCCAGCTAGGACACGGCCGGGATTCTAGCCGAGCAGAACAGCAATCCCCCCCTGCCCCGCCCTGACACGATCTCGGACAAGCAGCAGCCGCCCATGGACACCGCGAGCCCCAGCAACAGTGGCTTTTTCCTAGCCAGGACACGGCCGGTACTCCAACCGAGTAGAACAACAATCCCCCCCTCCCCCCTGCCCCGCCTTGACACGATCTCGGATAAACAGCAGCCACCCGGCACACCTTTGCAAGCGGCAACAACGGCTTTTCAGCCGGGCATAGGCGAAGGTACTCTAACCGGCGAGAATAACAATCCCGCCCATACGACGCCGATCTCGGACAAGCAGCAGCCACCCATGCACACTGCAAACCTGGCAATAGTGGCTTTTTCCTAGCCAGGCCACGGCCGGTACTCCAGCCGAGTAGAACAACAATCCCCCCCCCCACCCCGCCTTGACACGATCTCGGATAAGTAGTAGCCGCCCATGGACACTGCGAGCCCTGGCAACAGTGGCTTTTTCCCAGCCAAGCCGCGGCCGGTACTTCAGCAGAGCAAAATAGCAATTCCCCGGCCTCACCCCGACACGCGATTCACATGAGATTCAGAGAAGCAACAACCGCCCATGCACATCACAAGCCCAACAACAGTGGCTTTTTCCCAGCCAAGCCGTGGCCAATACTCCAGCCGAGCAGAACAACAACCCCCTGCCCCACCCTAACACGATCTCGGAGAAGCAACAACCGCCCATGCACACCACGAGCCCAGCAACACTAGTTTTTTCCCAGCCAAGCTGCGGCCGGTACTAAAGCCAAGCAGAATAGCAATTCCCTGGCCCCACCCCGACACGATCTAGGAGAAGCAACAACCGCCCATGCACACCATGAGCACAACAACACTAGCTTTTTCCCAGCCAAGCCGTGGCCGGTACTCCAGCTGAGCAGAACAGCACCCCCCCGCCCCACCCCGACATGATCTCGGAGAAGCAACAACCGCCCATGCACACCACAAGCCCAGCAACAGTGACTTTTTCCCGGCCAAACCACGGCCGGTACTCCAGCCAAGCAGAACAGCAACCCCCCGCCCCACCCCGCCATCACCACTCACCTGAGGGCACCGACGCCATAAGGGCAATTGGCGGCGGGCAGCCCCGACGCAGCATTTCACATACCCTAGGGGCATCACATCGCATGCCAGCCAATCGAATGTACTAGGCTTGGGAACGCTTTGGGCGTACATTCTGCCTGTGTGACGGACAACAACGATTTGAAGGGGCACATGGATGTGCTACGGGGGCGAGCAGTGTGTACTGCTAAATCTATCAAAGGCCCAGGCAATTGCATCCTACTTCCGCCATATATATGGAATTTCTGTATTGGGGTTCAACGTGTTTGAAAGGTCTGTGTTGCTCCGTGAACGTTGATGGAATTCTGTCAACCTCTGTGGTCCGGTCAATGGTTCCGTTATGGGGCACCTGTCATCTGTGGGCTGCAGCGCGGATTCTGTAATGTGTGGTTCTATTATAGAAGGTTGTGTGGATCTTTGTAGCCGTCTATGCTGATGTCAGCATGGCCCTGCCCGTTTTTGTTAGACACTTTTTTTCTCTGTGGCCCGCTCACAGATTCCGTTGACTATACGTAATTTTAACAGAGCCAACCAAATTTTGTTGTGGACGGACAGAGGGGGTCACCTTCAGTCAATGCTGCAAATGCTATACTGAGGGGAAAGTAGCTTCAGGGAAAGCACAAAATGTTGGGGTGCCTGAAAAGGCAGCTGAGTTCCTGTCAGACATGGTGGGAGCCCCCAAGTACTAGATTTAGAGGAATGAAGCTCCTGTAGCACCCAATGCTGCGAGCGGATCAGGCTCAGTGTCTAAAGGCCAGGGTCACTTACTCTTGATTGTGAGAGCAGTGATAAATAGCACACATGTGTCTGCACTGGTGGATTCGGGTGCCACTCGCTCGTTTGTGAGTGAGCAGTTCAAAACTCGCCCACCATTGGATTTCATAGGTGCATACTCCTCATTGGATTTAGCCAACGGCGATACCATAGTGTCGACTGGCATTGCATCTGATGTGCTGGTATGTATTGGACGCATGGCCAGCAGGGTGTCTTTCACTGCGGTGCCTATGATGGAGGGCATCCAGGTTATTCTTGTTCGAGATTGGTTGGACACAGTCAACCCGATGATCGACTGGAGAACGAATTCCTTGGTACTCAGACATGGTGATGGAGTGGAGGTGGTACAAGGAATTAAGGCACCTAATGTTGCCTTATGTAACATTGTTGACCGTGGATTGTCTGGTCTTTAGCACACTTTCCACTCCCTTGGAAAGGATGCCTCCAACCCCAACATTATGAGGGGTGATTCATACACTCGGTTGTGTTCCCCATCATTCTGGGAACCACCTTCATCGGTACGTGAGTGGTCACACATGCCGGATCGTCGCATATCGACCGGCCATGACTCACCGAGGGCGGTTGAGTCTCCCCAGGGGGGGGGGGGTACCCTCAATTTTACCAAATGAAACTTCGAACACTCCCTGAAAATCCAAAGGCGTGCACAGGAAGAAGGTCAAGATGGTTGGGCAAGTAATCAGACAACCTGTACGCCCTAAAATCGATTTTATCTCTATGCGCCAAGCGGCTAAAAGGGCAAACAAAAGCGACCTTCCAATGTTCTTGTGTTTGTTGCGGCCAACAGTTCTGCCAAAGGAGAAAACGAAAAAGAACAAGGCCAAACTGAGCCAAACTGAGCAAAGAGCCAAACTGAGGGAGAGAAGCACTGAGTTATGAAGGAAACCGGGCCTGTAAAAGCCGAGGTACCAATCATGGAAGTGATTCATAAAAGGTGCAAGAAGCCAAACCAGCTATCCGCGATGAACTGAAAGGAATCCTGGAAGAATATAAAGATGTATTCCCGGACAAGCTACCCTATGAACCACCACCCAAGAGAATTGTGAACCATGGGATTGAGATGGTGTCAGGAGAACCACCACCTCACAAAAGCCCATACAGGCTAAGTGTGGCTGAGTTGGACGAGCTCAAATGCCAGGTTAACAATCTTCTTGACCAGGGGTGGATTCAGCCTAGCACAAGCCTATATGGAGTGCCAGTGCTATTTATTCCAAAGAAGGATGGCAAGTGGCGGCTTTGCATCGATTATCGGGCCTCAAATAAAATCACCACCAAGAACCGGTATCCTCTCCCGAAAGTGGATGAACTCATGGATCGTCTCCACGGAGCACAGTATTTTACCAAAATCGATTTGGCCTCAGGATCTCACCAAATACGGGTGAAGGAGGCTGACATCCACAAAACTGCCTTCGTGTTGAGATACAGTTCATTTGAGTATACAGTCATGCCCTTTGGGCTATGCAATGCACCGGCCACGTTTTAGCAGATTATGAACCATCTACTCAGAGATGGCCTTGACAATTTTGTGCTTATATTCCTGGACGACATTTTGATATATAGTCATACCAAGGAAGAACATTTGCAGCACATAAAGTTGGTATTGTATAGACTTCGGTCGGAGAAGTTTTTCGGGCGACTCCCAAAGTGCGACTTCTTTATAACCAAAGTAGAGTACCTTGGCTTTGACGTTAGGAAGGACGGTATCAAGCCATCGCTATCAAAGGTCAAGGCTATTCTGGATTGGCCAATGTCGGAGACTGTCACAGACATGAGGTCTTTCTTGGGGCTCTGCAATTTTTACCGAACGTTCGTCCGATGGTTTAGTGAGATCACAGCCCCATTGACGGACCTCACAAAGAAGAATGTACCTTGGGTCTGGGGTGACCAAAAGGAAAAAGCCTTCAATGGGCTTAAGAAGGCCATGGTCATGGCCCCGGTTCTCCAGCTACCCGATTTTGAGAAGGAATTCACCGTCACCACAGATGCATCAGAGGTGTCGGTTGGTGCAATCTTGCAGCAGGATTTTGGCTCCAGATTACAGCCAATCTGCTATAAGAGCAGGAAGCTAAACCTTGCTGAGATAAGATACAATGCATATGAGCGGGAGCTATTGGGGATCGTATGGTCCATGGGGAAGTGGTGGCACTACCTTGCCAGTCGTCACTTCACCGTCCAAACCGACCATGACTCCTTAAAGAACCTGGCCAATCAGCCTTCAATCAACAAGCGGATTTGGAAGTGGGTTCAGGTTCTTCAGGGGTACGACTGTGACCTGGTTCATATACCAAGAAAGAAAAACCCTGCAGACTTCCTCTCATGCAGAAGTCTAAGGGACATGAAGGAGATGGTTCACGTCTAAGAGGAAGAAGAGTCATTGGTAAAAAGGTTGCCCCTTGGAGAGGACATGTCTAACGATGGAATCCAACAAAAATTGGATCAAGTTTTTGCAAAGAGCAGACCGGAGGTGACCCAAGTTGCGGGTCAAGAGGATGAGTTGGGACCTTCACTTTTTGTCGCCAGGTCCCGCATTTCATTGGCAAGAAGCATGAGAGAGGGGATCAAAAAGGGCATACAAGAGGATATACGCTGGGCGGGTATCATTCCCCAACTGGAATCTGCCCAGGACAATGCGTTGATGATTGAAAATCGATCCTTCTGGATTACAGAAGGATTGCTGGAGGTGAGAGACAACGATAAAATCCGGAAGACACAGTAGTGGCTGGTGGTGCCAGATGTCCAAGACATCAAGAAGCAGATCATGAGGGAACTACACGAAGTCCCTTATTCAGGACATCTGGGCTACAACAAAATATTAAAGAATATTCAAAAGACTTTCTACTGGCCTGAGCACACCCTAGATACTTGGGACAATGTGATGGGGTGCCCAGTTTGCTAGCAGGAGAAGGTTGTTCACCATGTCCCTGCTGGACTTTTGCAACTATTAAAACTCCCAGAACAGAAGTGGGCCAACGTCAGCTTGGATTTCATCATGGGTCTACCAAAGTCTGAGGTTGGGAACGATGGAATACTCATAGTGGTGGATCGGGCCATGAAGATGGTGTATCTGGCACTTGTCAAGCAGATTATCACAGCTGCTGACACAACCCTACTTTATTGAACCACTGTGGGAAAGCTGCACAGAATCTCTCGTTCTATCATGAGTGATAGAGACCCACGCTTTGTGTCCAAGTTCTGGCGCGAGTTGTGGAACATTTTGGGAAGTTCATTGATGATGTCTAGTGCCTACCACCTACAGACAGATGGTCAAACAGAGGTGACGAATAGGGTGGTGGAGATGGTTTTATGCTGCACTCTACACGCCGGGCAGGATGGATCGAGCTGGGAGCGGCTGTTGTCCGCCGTCGAGTTTGTGATCAACAACAGTCCAACGCAGGCGACCGGGTACACGCCGTTTTACTTGAACTACAGCTTCCATCAGTGTACTATGGCAGATCTCATCCGTGACAATGACTCTACTCTCATTGAGGCAGTCAACTTGTTTGTAGAGCGGATGAAGAGGAATTTCTCAACAGCAATCAAATTTCTGAACCGGGCTTAAGATCACATGAAGGCACAAGCCGACCAGAAGAGAAGGGAACAGTGGTTCAGTAGTGGGGATTAGGTGCTGCTCTCAACAGAGCACCTCAACTTGAAGAATGCACTGATCTGCAAGTTAAAGAAGAGGTTCGTGGGCCCATTCTTTATTGTCCGTCCGGTGGGACAGGTGGCCTACGAACTTGATCTTCCGAAAATGTGGAAAATACACAATGTGTTCCACGTTAGCTTATTGCATCCTTTCAGGACCAGTTCATGGATGCAACCCACTACATCTGGCCAGGTGGAGGAGATTGAGCCCGAGGATGATGAGCCATACGATGTTGAGATATTACTGCGTTGGCAGTGGACCGGTCCCAGTACCAAGCGGCAGAAGGAGTGCTTGGTCTTCTAGAAGGATTATTTGTTGGATGATACCACCTGGACTCCTGAGGAGAACTTTACCAACCAAAAGGAGCTCAAGAAAATGATCAAGAGGGACAGACCAGTAGAGGATAATTAAGGCCACTGGTTAGCCTAATGTTTCGAGGGCGAAACTACCCCCAAAGGGGAGTACTGTGGTGTAAAGCATAGGGGGTAGTGTGTTTCCTTGATTACAAGTATCTGGAAAGTATAATAAATATTAATAGATAATCTCATCTCTTAGTAGAACTTACTAGGAACCAATAGGTTCTTGAATCAAGTCATTCGGGTTAGCAGTAATGGAGATATAGCTACTAGAAGTTACAGTACTCAAGGATGCCTCCGCAACCGTACTGGGGGATGAGATACTATCGATATGGTGATGTTGGCTGCATTGTCACGTGATGCAGGGCACGCCAAAGGGTGGCCCCGATGCCGACGGATTGTAACTCTTGCTGACCACTCGTCTCCGCATGGCTGCACCCGCGAGCCGCACCAGTGTTGGCGTGGTTTTCGGTTCGATGCGGGCGATGGCGCCCGCCGAGGCGCCCAATGAGGCCGCGGGGCCTCCTCCGCCGGATTGCCGGCGGGCTTTCCGGGGCGCTCGTGTCTTCGGGTACGCAGCGTGGGCCCAGGCCGCAGGGATGGCCGGGCGCAGGGCGGCTGTGCGCGCGGTGGGTGCGCGGCGCCATGCGGCTTGCGGGTGCAGCCGCTGGGAGGTGCGAGACAGGGGAAACAACGGTTACAGTACTGTGTCAGGTGGTCACCCTTTTGGGGCGGCCACCAGTGCGAGTCACGTGACAATGCAGCGCACCGTATTGTATCATGTCCAGCGATAGTATCTCATCCCCCAATACGGTCCAGGAGAGGGCCCTAAGTACTGGATATTCAACTAGCCATATCTCCTCAACCACTAAACCAATTGGGGTGGTTCAAAAACCTATGGACTCCTAACAGAGTCTACATTCACCTGAGATACCATAATCACTGTACATTCCACTTCCCAGCTCCCATATAGAGAAACATTAACTACCCCCTGTAGTTTACACCACAGTACTTCCCCCTAGGGGTAGTTTCGCCCTTGAAACGTTTGGCGAACCAGAGGACCTAATTATCCTCTACTGGTTTGTCCCTCTTAATCATCTTCTTCAGTTCCTCTGGGTAAGTGAAGTTCTCTTCTGGCGTCCAAGAGGCATCATCGAGTGAATAATCCTTCCACAACACCAAAAACTCCTTTTGCCTCTTGGAACTGGGGCCGGTCCACCACCAACGCAGTAACTTCTCAATCTCGTACGGCTCATCCTCCTCGGGCTCCAACTCCTCCACCTGACCAGATGTAGTGGGTTGCGTCCAAGTACTCGTCCTGAACGGGTGCAACAAGCTGACGTGGAAGACATTGTGGATCTTCCACTTGTCTGGTAAGTCGAGTTCATAGGCCACTTGTCCCACCCGATGGACAACAAAGAATGGCCCAACGAACCGCTTCTTCAACTTTCGGATTGGTGCATTTTTCATTTTCAAGTGCTCTGTTGAGAGCAGCACCTGATTCCCACTACTGAGCCTCTGTTCCCTTCTCTTCTGGTCGGCTTGCGTCTTCATTCTGTCTTGAGCCCGATGCAGAAATTGAACCGCTGTAGAGAAGTTCCTTTTCATCCGCTCTACAAATTGGTTGACTCCTTCAATCAAAGTGGAGTCACTGTCGCGGATAAGGTCCATCGGAGTACATGGATGGAAGCCATAATTCAGATAGAATGGCGTGTACCCGGTGGCCTGCATTGGACTGTTGTTGATGATGAACTCCACGGTGGACAACAATCGCTCCCAGTTCGAACCTTCCTGCCCGGCGTGCAGTATACAGCGCAGCACCATCTCTACCACCCTATTTATTGCCTCAGTTTGACCATCTGTTTGAGGGTGGTAGGCACTGGACATCCTCAAGGTGCTTCCCAGAATGTTCCACAGCTCCCGCCAAAACTTGGACACAAAACGGGGGTCCCTGTCACTCACGATGGAACGAGGAATCCCATGCAATTTTCCCACTGTATTCCAGTAGACTCGGGCGGTATCAGTAGCTGTAACAGTCTGCTTGACTGGTGCAAGGTGCACCATCTTCGTGGCCCGATCTACGATGGTGAGAATTCCATCGTTCCCTGCCTCTGATTTAGGCAACCCCATTATGTAGTCCATGCTGACGTCTGCCCACTTCTGTTCTGGGAGTTTGAGAGGTTGTAAAAGTCCAGCTGGCACACGGTGGACGGCTTTCTCTTGTTGGCACACTGGGCACCCCATAACAAAGTCACAAATGTCTAGGGTGTGCTCGGGCCAATAGAAAGAACGTTGTATATTTTTTAGTGTCTTGTGGTAGCCAAGATGGCCTGAGTAAGGGATTTCATGTAATTCCCTTAGAATTTGCTTTTTGATGTCTGGCACATCTGGCACCACTAGCCGCCACTGTGTCCTTTGGTGCTTATCGCTGTCCCTCATCTCTAGTAATCCACCTGACAGCCGGTAGGTTTGATCGCCAATAGTAATGTCACTGCTCTGGGCTAATTCCAGTTGGGATAGAATGTCAGCCCAGCGAGTGTCTTGATAAAGTCCCCTTTTAATCCCCTCTCTCATATCTCTCGCCAATGAAATTCGGGACCGGGCGACCAAAATTGATGGTCCCGAACTTTCCTCCTGACCCGAAACTGGGGTCACCTCCGGACGCGTCTTTGCAAAAATCTGATCCAATTTTTTTTGAATGCCATCGTCAGACTTGTCTTCTCCCAACAATAGCCTTTTGACCAACGACTCTTCCTCCTCCCGGATATGTACAATTTCTTTAACGTCCTTGAGACTTCTCCGGGTGAGGAAATCTGCGGGGTTTTTCTTGCCTGGTATGTGAACCAGGTCACAATCATACCCCTGAAGAACCTGAACCCACTTCCAAATCCTCCTATTCACAGCGGGTTGATTTGGTAGGTTCTTCAATAAGTCGTGGTCTGTCTGGATGGTGAAATGACGGCTGGCAAGGTAATGCCGCCACTTCCCCATTGCCCAAACGATTCCCAACAGTTCCCGTTCATATGCCCCAATCTTGTTTCAGCGGGATTCAACTTGCGGCTCTCATAGCAGATTGGCTGTAATCCTGAGCTGAAGTCCTGCTGCAAGATTGCGCCTACCGACACTTCTGATGCATCTGTTGTGACGGTGAATTCGCGCTCAAAGTCGGGGAGCTGTAGTACTGGGGCGGTGACCATAGCCTTCTTTAGCCCATTGAATGCTTTCTCCTCCTGGTCACCCCAAACCCAAGGCTTATCTATTTTGGTTAGGTCAGTCAAGGGTGCAGCTATTTCACTGAACCAGCGAATGAACTTCCGGTAGAAGCTGCACAATCCCAAGAATGACTTAACGTCCGTGACGGACTCGGGCGTCGGCCAATCTAAAATCGCCTTGACTTTCGATAAAGACGGTTTGATGCCGTCCTTCCCAACATCGAAGCTAAGGTATTCGACCTCGGTTCTGAAGAAGTCTCATTTCGGTAGTCACCCAAAGAACTTCTCTGACCGGAGTCTGTCCAAAACTGCCTTGATGTGCTGCAAATGTTCCTCCTTGGTACGACTGTATATCAAAATGTCGTCCAGGAAGACTAGCACAAACTGATCAAGGCCATCTCTCAGCAGATGATTCATGATCCGCTGAAATGTAGCTGGCGCATTGCAGAGCCCAAAGGGCATGACCGTATACTCGAATGAACCGTATCTAGACACGAAGGCAGTCTTGTGAATATCTGCCTCTTTCACCCTGATCTGGTGATACCCAGAGGACAGATCAATCTTCGTGAAATACTGTGCCCCGTGCAGTCGGTCCATGAGTTCCTCAACCTTCAGGAGAGGGTACCAATTTTTGGTAGTTATTTTGTTCAATGCCCGGTAATCAATGCAGAATCGCCACTTGCCATCCTTCTTGAGGATGAATAGCACTGGCGCTCCGTACGGGCTGGTGCTGGGCTGAATCCACCCCTGATCCAGTAAGTTATTGATTTGGCGCTTGCGCTCGTCTAGCTCTGCCACACTTAGCCTATATGGGCTTTTGTGAGGTGGCGTCTCCCTTGGCGCCGTATCAATTTCATTGTTACGCACCCGCGATGCACCCCCGAGAGGGTGGCGCCACGGGGCGCGCCCAGGACCTGCCCAGGCGGGTGAGGCAGGCGTGGGACCCGAAACGAATCGATTACAATAGTAAAACATACAATATTTAATGCCAGATTGTTTAATTGTCTCAATATATTGGTGGCCCCATTTTAACTCCACAATAAAGTCATGAATGTTCCCATAAATCCCTCAACACACCAAGACAATCCTTGAGGCCCCCAATGGCCTCTGTCCCAGTGCCCTAAGGAACCGAGAGAAAACCACAAACTACCCCACTTCACCTAATGCACCAAGACCCAGTAACTTCATGTTGTGTCCCAAGGTTCCCAATGGTCAAGTATTCACAACATCACTTCCCCCCTCGGAGAAGCGGCTGACCCTAGACGCGAGAACCTCAAAGGATGCACTACATCACTCCGTCCCATACCGGAGTGGCTACCATCAGTCCCAGTATAAAAGATAAAGCAACTCAAAAATAATAAAATATCCCAGAAGAAACAGAAACAAGGTCTTCCGGCACCAACATGGGCTTATATACGGCCGGTCTGCCGGCGCGGCTGCAACCTATAGAACCTGGCCCCGGATCGGCACGCCGAACGCGATTACCACCGCGGCGATCAGATTCCCTACACCAGCCGTACCCATCCCGACAGAACACGCGGCCGGCCCGGTAACTCCCTGGTGACACACGCTTGTTTTGTTTCTTCTCTCTGATCCAAGACCACTATCTGGCTACAAACAATGATCTGGCGCAAGAAATTCCCATAGAATCAAGAGCTACAATCAACCAATATAACCCAGGCGCCCAGATCGCCTCAGTGGCCAGGTAATCCTCCCAGCACACCTGCATGGAGGCTCAAAACTCCAACGTCTATATGCCTCCAGATCATATCAGCCTCATGTTCTCTTTCTCCCTCAACCATGCAGACCAGCTATATGTCAATCTGTCTGCAAATGACTCAGCTCACATGGTAGCGTTCTATCATTCAGAACCTTGAAGAATGGGAGGACTCTCTTATAATCTGGGAAGAAAGTTCTAGCTATAAGCATTGAGGAGATCACCTATCTGGTGAATCGCCCAACTGGCGCCACAAGATACAGTAGACAACCAGTATATCAAAGGCGAACGAAAGATCACTGATGATCTTCGTCTCCTTCATGACATGTCCAATAGTGACTAATGCCGCAAATCAAGCAACCACCGCGTGCCTCATGAAACCATGCTCATGCCCATTCTACTACCACTGCACGTACAACCCACCTGAGATCAGTACACCCCTGCTGCAGTATGGTGGACGAAAGGTGACTGTCTCCCCCAGGTCATACTACTTAAGCTATACTCTGCCAGTTTGACCCTGAGTCATAAAGGGTCAAGATGCCCAGACACTGGCAAGCTTAAGCGCATATAGAGTCAGACCAGTGCCACTCGAGGCACTGCGTCTCCTCCCTCAGATCCAGAGGGACCTCATGTGGTTGACCCCCCTGTGTGCATGTCGGAAGAGTCTGGACATCCCCTAGTCCAGTTCTTCAGGTCTAACTGATCCTAACTGAAAGACCTCGATCTTAGCGCTTTCTATGACTCATGGGATCTTGCGCCCATCGCGGTTTGCTCACAAGTTAACAGGGCAACAGAATATCCTTTTCTTTTCCCAAAGTAAAAATTGCTTTCTCTCTTCATTCATTTCTTTTTGTTTGTCTCTGTGTACTGTTGATGCCTCTGCTCACCCAATGATCAGGAAATTTGCCCTCATGGCATAAACCTCAAAATTCCCTACTCACATACTCTCCAACTCCCTTACTGCACCCCCCCTCATCCATAATCTCTCTCGTTTTCCCACACCCTTTCTCTCTATGCCAATATCTCTACAGGTGTCCGCGTTGCTCGTTCTGCTACTCCACTGAGGTTAGAGCCCGAAGGCCGCTCCACCTGTCGCCGGTGCCCGAAGGCGCCCGACAACCTCGCCTGTAGTGACGCTCCACCGCCTATGCTGACGTGCTGTCCACTGACTGGGAGGCCTCAGGGTCCTCCGCAGTTGCTCCATGGTGGTGGCAGGTCGCTGTCCACAGGCTAGGGGGCTAGAGTATCCCCCTGAGCCACTCCTTAGGGTGCCGGTGACGAGTTTGGAGACGTTGAACATTTCTTCATATTATCCTCTTTAGGGGGTCCCCATTTTCTTCTTTGGGTCCCAGTACTTAAGGCTTCTCGGGTTGACCTCCAAAGTGCACCCTTGGATGGTGCAGGTCCCCTCCGTTGGGTTGCAGCTCCTGGCCAGGGAGTTGCTCCCCTTTTCCGGGTAGCCCAAAGTACTGGGGGCTCCTCAAGGCTGGGATTGTCACGTGACAGCACCTCCGCGTCCGGGATTGTCATGTGACGGGCAAGCCCGCACTGTCGGCCGCCCGCTGGCTGACTCAGCCAGCTTCCCCCAGCTCCTCCGCCCCTCCCGGCAGCTCCCAGCCTGCTGGGGTCTCCGCGCTCTCGGCGCTCGCCCCTCTCTCCTTGGCGCCCTCTCGTGCGCCGCACACCCGAGCAAACACGGGCCGAGGGCGTTCTCCTTGCCGGCCCAAGGCCCTCCGCCGTGTTGGATTCGCCGCGCCGCGCCTCGGCGTTGATGCCGCGCCGGGAGCTGCGGAATGTTGCGCGGAACCGGCCTCCATGGCCCGGTTTCCGCGGCACGTGGCGCGCCGGCCGCACGTCGGCGCGGCGCCCTTCTCCTCTCAGGCGCAAGGCGTGCGGCTCGCCGCGATCCCTAGGGCCATGGCGGCCCTGATGCGGAGGGATCGCAGGGCCCTCCGCGGCGCTGGCCGTGGGCATCGCCTAACGCACGGCACCGCCACGCGCCTCCCGGCACAGTCTCGCGTAGTGGTCAGCAGCACTGTGCATCGGCCGCTGCCTAGCTCCCAACCGGTTCCGCGGGTCTTGGCCCGTTTCCAGCCAGCCATCTCTGGCGGAATTTGTCCCCGGATGCACGGGTGCCATCGTCCAAGGTGCAGGCCGTTGGCGGCACCGCCTCTCGGCCTGCGCCGCTTTCATCCGGCCCGCCCGGCATCATGGCGCCGGGCCCTCAGCGCTCCCCCACGCTGCCCTATTGGGCAGCCCGTGGCCGCTCTCCCGGTCGCGCCCTCGCGCCTTAATCTCACAACATGGCCGCCCTCAAGACGGCCATGGGCGCGGGTCGCGGGGAGCGCCTTCCCTGCGCGTCACTTGCCTCCGACGGTCGTTCCTCACGCATGGCTGGCCGTAGTGTCCAGCTGCTGCCGCGGCTGCTCTTCCTTGTGCGTGGCCGTGACGATCCACCGCGGTCCACCGCTGTTGCCATTTTGAATCCACTTGTTGACTGGTGTCCTGAGGCCGACTGCACCATGGAAGGTGGCGCTACTCCCTTGGCAGCTGCAGCTCCCGCCGCGACGGGGCATGCCGCCTCAGCGGCTCTCCACCGCCGCCTGGACGCTCCTCTGCCCGCTGGGCTGCTCGCCACGCCCTCCACCGGTTCCTCGCTGAACATGGCCATATCAGATCTCCGCCGTCCGCAAGGCCACGGCTCGTCCAAGGTTCCGGCCATCCGTGGTACTCCGCCAGCGCGCTGTCTTCACCACGGCAAAATAGCTTGGTTTGCTGAGGCCCATTTGCCTCGTCTTGGCGTGCTTCTCCTAGGGCATCCGGCTTCTGCCGTTGCGTGGCATGCCGTCGAAACAGCTCTCCTCTGCCGTGGCAAAGCCTTCGTCGGTCTTGGCGCCTCGATTTCCCTTGTCGGCTCTCTTTCCCTGGGTGGGGTTGGACGAGGAGCGGCCCCGCAAGGGGCTGGCTCCGAAACCAAAGTGCGCACCATAGCGCGCGAGGAGAATTGGCCCGTAGTAGCGCTTGAGGACCTGCGGGGTGAGGCGTGGGACCCGAAACAGATCATTACAACGATTACAGCGTACAATATTTAACGCCCAGTTGAACACATTGTCTCAATATATTGGTGGCCCATTTAACTCCTGACCAAAGTGCGTGTTCCATGATACTCCCTTTTGAGACGAAATCCTTGGGGAGCCCCAATGGCCCCGTCCCGATTGCCTAAGGAACCGAGGAAAACCACAAACTACCCCACTTCACCTAATGCACCAAGACCCAGTAACTTCATGTTGTGTCCCAAGGTTCCCAATGGTCAAGTATTCACAACATTTATGATCCACGATTCTCTTCAGGGGTGGCCCGTATGGCAGCTTATCCGGGAAAACTTCCTTGTACTCTTCCAAAATTCCTTTGAGCTCTTCCCGTACAGCTGGGTCGGCCTCTTTCACTTTCTTTCGGATAACTTCCTCAATCGGCACCTCTGTTTTCACTGGACCAGTTTCCTTCATCAACCGGCGTCTCTCTCCCTCAGTACGGCCTTTGGTGGCACCAACTTTGACCTTTGATTTGCCTCTTTTGTCCTTAGGCAGTTCTGTTGGCCGCAACAGACACAGGAACATGGGTTGATCGCTTTTGTTCGCCCTCTTTGCCGCCTGCCTCATTGACATAAAGTCGATTTTGGGGCGAACAGGTTGGCTGACAACACGTCCAGCCACCTTGACTTTCCTCCTGTGCACGCCATTGGATTTGTCCCTCAAGGTTTCACTCACATTTGGAGTTTCATTTGGCGAAAAATTCTTTGCTACTTCCCCCTGGGGAGACTCAACCGCCCTCGGTGAGTCCTGCCTGGTCGATGATTGACGACCTGGCAGTTGCGCTCATTGATTCACCGTAGGAGTTGGTTCCCAAAACGATAGGGAACTCAACCGGGCAAGTTGTTCACCCTATTTTCCATCAGGATTTGGAGCAGAATCATTTCCGAGAGAGTGGAATGCATGCTGAAGACCGGTTAAGCCACGGTCAACAATTTTGCATGAAGCAGATTCAGATATCTTCATTCCCTGGATAACCTCCAATTTGTCCCCATTTCTCAGAACCAGGGAATTTGTCCTCCAATCGACCAGTGGATTAACGGTATCCAACCAGTCCCGACCGAGGATGACTTGGATGCCCTCCATCATAGGCACCGCTGTCAAAGACACCCTGCTGACCATTGACCCGATGCATAGCAGCATATCCGGTGCAATTCCTGTCGAGACGACAGTCTCGCCATTTGCCAATTCCAGCAAGGAATATGCACCAATGAAAGATAATGGTGGTCGGGTTTGCAAGTGCTCACTCACAAATGACCGAGTGGCACCCGAATCCACCAATGCTGACACACGTGTGTCGTTTATCACCGCTCTCAGGACAAGGAGCAGGTGATCCTTGCCCGTGGTCCCCGAGTTTGACTTCCTCGCAGCAGTGGGATCCACAGATGCTTCCGTCCTCTCAACCAGGCACTTGGGGACCCCCACCAATTCTGATAGGGATTCCTGCACCTTTTCAGGCGCCCCATCTTGCCCCTTGGAAGCATTGTTTTCCTCAGCTTGGCGTGTATGGCGACGTCGCCTTCTTTCCACCCTGCGCCTCCACTTCCTCGACCGTTTCTGGCGCCTTTGTTGCCACTTGCTGGGAAACACAGCATAGATGGTCCATCCTCTCTGGCAAGACTGGACCAGGTGTCCCGGACGCTTTCCTGACTAGCCAGAGCGAAGACCAGTCAGTCTCCCTGCCGATGCTGCGGGGAAACGTCCATCCGACACGGCGGATTGCTGTTCCGCCTCCCGATCCATCTGATCGGCCATTGTCCTTAATTGTTTGCTGGTGGCCATCACAGCCACCTTGGGCTTCCTCTGAATCCTCCCTCGTCCATGGTGTCCATACTCTCTAGACTGATCCCCCGGGTGGAAACATGGGTCAGTCGGTAGAGAGGGGCGAGGTTGTCCAGCATGCCCATGCCCGCTATGAGATCTCTGGGAACATCTCCTTCTATTTTGAGCTTTTGGTGGTGTTCTCAAAATTTTGCTGGTATTTCCTGCATATTTGCCTCATTTGTTCGTCTCATTCTGCCGGTCACTCTCATCCCTGCCACTGAGCATATCTTCCATGCATGTGACCAATAATTCTGCATCGGCTAGAGTCTTCGGGGCGGTCTTCATAGCCTCATAACGATAAGGCTCCCTCAAACTGGAGATCCACATATGTAGAACCGTCTGCTCGTGTACTCCTGGTACCCGGTGCCATATGGATCTGGTTCGTGCCATGTATGTGCACGCATCTTCCCCCTTCTTCTATGATAACTTGAGGAGTTTGGTTCTGGCGGGACTCTCACGAATAGGGGACTCAAAACGCGCCCTCAACAACCCCTTCAGCTCCTCAAGTGACTCTGGCCTCTCCTCTCTACGCGAGATACACTCCGCGTCCCACCACTCTCTAGCTGTACCCGCCAATAATAAAATGACGAAGACGATCGCCTGCTGCTCAGAACAAGGAATGGCATCCAAGTAGTCCTCTACTGTTCTGAGCCAGGACACAAAGTCCTGCCCTCGCTCTCCCGTGAATACTGGGGGCTTACGCGGTCTAAGATGACCCGCGTAAGGCGAGGCTATGTGGTCAGGCAACGTCTGTCTGTGCGGCTGAGTGAACGTCCACTAACTCCGCGTATGTGGTGAGTACGGCTGTCTACTCGTACATGCTCCTGTCCCCGATACAATACGATCTACGTGCTGCTCCATGGATAAAATACCAACATGTAGAGGGGACTGAGGCCGTAGCTGTGCATCATCAGCTGCCTCGGATACGGACATAGTACAAGTCATTGCTGCAGGGCGAGACACAGAGAGAACAACATCATGACCCATAGCCTCCTCTATCTCCGACCACAAAAATGCCAATGGATCCCATATATCCACCATAGCTGCTCACGCAAAAATAGCAGAATGCAGAATAAAATAAAGAATGCAGGATGAATCCCCAATAATCCCAGCAAAATACAACTGAACAGCGGAAAGAATGATGATGATGACTGAAGACTGACAGTGCTGATTGAAATGAATAGACTGAGCGTAGACCGTAGTCAAAGGCTTTTCGGAAGCCTCCAATACCAGGGCTATCCTGGTACGTAGTCTCTACATCGCTCAGAGTAAACCCTAGGATCCACCAAAAGACGTATCCAAGTTAGTGGGTACTATACTTCCCCAACCAACAAGGTGCCAAGTGGCTTCACCACAACAGTTCCAGAACAGCCCTTTACAACCAGTTTCTTCCTAGGTTAGCAACAGGGAATTTAAGAATACTCAAAGAGTACTTTACTCACCCCTCTAAAGAGAGGCTTCCCTGCCACACCCCCGGGAATGCCACCAATTGATCAGAAACTGAACCTTTCCTGTCCCCCTTGCCTGGGGAGGACTTCCCGGGGAACGGCCACACAACTGCCTCACGTCCTGACCCGCTCGAAGCCCCTCCGCCACACCTCGCCCGGATGGCAGCTCGGGGGCACTGGTCTAGGCTAGGACCAGTAGAAGTGTCTGCGCAGCACTATAGGCCACTCTTCTACCGTCCTGTGTCACGAGCGATAGGCACCAAGAGCTCCCCCTCTGACCGCCGCCTAGGGGGCTATGTAAGGTGCAAGCCGGTCCGTGTCCCATCTACCCACTTCTATTGGCACCCCCCTAATAACTGTGGGGCGGCCGCCGGCTTCAACCTGGGGTCAGCCTTTTTTCTGGATAAGGTACTGTTGCCACCAGGCGGGCCTGTAACCCTTCACAGTTGTCTAGGCTGGTCAGGTACAGTCCGTGACTTTCAGCCCTTCGCCCCCCGACCTCCTGGCCAAGTGCCCTAATGGAGTGGGACGGCCCCCAAACTATCACTGGCCCGCTCGGAGGGCCCTGGGCCTGGTGCACTGGCACCCTACTGGCCTTTGTAGATCAGGCTCTGGTGTTCAGGCACCCTATTGAGCCTCTTGGGGAGCTGTCGTACTCCACAATACGTCGTGGGCGACTGTAGGGGTAGCTCCAGACTCCACGAAGCTGCTCTCCACCTGCTGAGAGGGTCAAGAGTACCCCCTCAGCTGCTCCAAGGAAAAAGTCGTCCGCTGCTGGCTGCTGTCCACCTGCTGAGAAGGTCAAGAGTACCTCCTCAGCTGCTCCAAGGATGCTGCAGCCGGCTGTTGTCACCTGTTGAGAGGGTCAAGGGTACCCACTCAACATCTCCAAGGAAGTTGCCGTTCGCCTGCCGGGTCGCAACTCCACTCCACCATGGTCCAAACACTGCACAGTACTGCCCACTCACACGCAGGGGTCGCTATTGGGCAGCCCCCCAATCAGGGCCCCAGGGGTTGCTATTGCACAGCCCCCCCGGCCACAGGACCCTCCAGGGGTCGCTATTCCACACCCCCGGCACCCAGGGGTCGCTGCTCGCCGCCCCCCGTCCACCGGGTCGCTATTCCGCGTCCCCCTGGTCGGCACTACATAGCGCGGGTCGCTTCCCGCCGCTTCTCGCGGTCACGTCACGCGGTGGCAGGGTCCAGTCACCCCCTGCGCAGTCCGCGTCGGGGTCGGGCTGCCGCTCGTTCCTGCACCGCCCCCTCCGGGGTCCTGGCGCTCCCCGCCGCCGGATCCAACGGCCTCCGCGGCCGATTGCGCCTCCCTGCCGTTGGGGCCGGACGCCCCCGGTCCGCGCTTCACCCCGCCAGTCACAGCTCACAGGATGCGCGGCAATGCACCGGCCCCCGCCGCCAACCGCGGAGATCTCGCGGGGGAATGCTCCCCCCCGCGCTCACCCGGATCCTTTGCGCACTAGAGGTGGCCACTCAAGGGTGCCATCCGGTCCGTTAAATCCGGTTCGTTAATTTTTATCAGCTGTCCGTTAAATTTCGTTAAAGAAAAAGGGAGAAAAATTCAGAAAAAACGAAAAAAATCCAAAAAAATCGAAAAAACCCAAAAAATCACAACAACTGCGGCTAGTTGAAAATCTAGTATGCATAGGTTGAAATAAAATGCAAACATACTCTCTAATAGCGAATTCCATAAACTATAAGTATGAAAAAACCCCAAAAATCCCCAAAAAATCCAAAAATCCGCTAATTTGTGGTTAATTTTTGTCTTTTTTCGTTATTTTCCATTAATGAACGGAAAATTAACGGAAATTAACCTCTGTCCGCTATTAACGGATCCGGGTGGCCACCTCTATTGCGCACACAGCAAAAACATGTGCCTCCCCCCACGGGGCCTGGCGCGCGGACTCCTTCCTGGCCGATTCAGGCCCCTCGCGGGGTGCCTGGCCGGCTGATGTTTGTTACGCGCACCAGCCTGATGTGGGAGACGTCCTACTAATGGCTCTTGGTGTGGGGGACGCCCTGCCCAAGGCACGTACTATTCCTCACCCACTGTAACCTTTATCCATATTAGGATACGGGAGTAGGAGGGGTGGTCCCGCCTAGGTGCCCTGTAAGGACCTCGGTGCCCGGCGAGGCGGGTCCGCGGCTCAAAGAGGGCAGGAACCCCACACCCACATCCTATTCGTAACATTTGGTTTCGGAGCCGCCTGAGGGTGGCGGCCACGCTTCCACCTGGGAGCGCGCAAGAGCACGAGACGCCGGAGCCCTTTCCCGGCCTCCTCCATGGAGGCTGAGGAATCGGAGGGACAAGCC